>JAIUZE010005010.1:0-11807 GCA_022085475.1 Heliosperma pusillum
TCAAAGCACACAATCATTAGTGCTCAATTCATAACATATGTAAAACCGACTCAAAAGAGGGATATATCGAAAACCGTCACGAAACATGTGATACAAGCGAATAGAATATCATATATCCAAAACATGAATATTATAAGTCATTACGTAAAATTATACGATAAACGGATCATACGAACTATTATAAATTACGAGTTTTAGAAATTATAGGAAAACAACACAGCCGTGTTCCAGGCCGGTCAGGAGGGAGGCGGCCGGTGGGCCGGCTCAGAACACAAGGCAAAACCAAAAATCATAGAAAACAGAGAAATGTGCTCCAGGCCGGTCTGTGGACCGGCGGCCGGTGGGCCGGCACAGAGCACACTACCAACAATCCCAACATCACTACTGAGGTGGTCCAGGCCGGTCGATGGACCGGCGGCCGGTCGACCGGCTCAGAGCCCCTATACAAATTTCACATAAAACTTCAACATTGTTACTGCTGTGTTCCCAGCCGGTTGGCAGACCGGCGGCCGGTCGACCGGCCAGGAACACTCCTTCATCCGTGAGCTTCCTTTACATATTCAATCCATTTCAATTCTCATAAATCAATTCTAATAATCATCAACAATCAATATATATCATCCATAATCATCATATAACAACATTCATTAATCATAGCATGATTTCTAGTCTTCCTAATCGCATTCTAAATTCGATTTCTAGCATATAAACATGTAAAACACGTAAATGATACCGAGTAACCCTTCACCGTTACCTTTGAGCATCTCTACTAATCGTCAAGCTCCTCTTCTATAAGGAAATAGTCTTTGTCGGGATCTTGGAGGTCGCCACCTACAAATAGATCGTAAAAAGATGAATAAAGTTCATCTTGAGAAAGACGGGAAATTTGAAAAGCGAGAAAGACGATGATTTTAATATCAATACGGATAGAGGAAGGTACGGGATGAAGAATAAGACGAACTTACGTAAATTCTATCAAGTAACGAAGAAGTTACGACGAATCAAAGATCGATATTTAAAGAGGGAAAGTTTCTTAAGGAAGAAGGAAGGGTTTTGTGTTTGATTTTGTGATGAATGAAAAATTAGGTTAAGGGAGGGAGTTGTGGGAGTTATGAAGGAAAAAGTCAAAGACGGTTTCAAAGTCAAGAAAAGTCAAACTCGTCTTAAGACGGGATTTTCATGGAATCTCGCAGAAATTCCAAATACGAACTCGGAAATTCTAAATTCGACTCGGAACTTAAAATTCTAATTTAAAACGTAAAATTACTGAAACGATTTCGTAAAATATTTCTACTAGAAAAATAGGGTACATTTCCGGGTGTTACAATCACCCCTCCTTTTAAAAAGTTTCGTCCTCGAAACTTGAGAATAGAAAACAAAAGTATCAAGGACACGAATCGGTTTACAAAATCAACACGAAAACTTTTATAAGGGAAAACATTTATGAAATGATGTTCTACTCGAAAACGCTTTAAGTAAATTTTTCATAAGTGAGAAACTTTATTTACGAATCACAAGAGTTCCCGTCATGAACGAGAACTCTAGCTATCAAAAATTAAATCAATGCCGAAATAGTGAAATCGAAAATCAAAACAGGTGTTAGTAAGTGTCAGACTAGTCACCAGACGTCTCCAATAACAAGCCCAAACAGCCAACCCAACACAACATCCAAATATAAAAGGGAAAGAAATCTACTTTCTCCAAAAGAGGGTACACAAACCATCTTTAAACTATTTTA
This sequence comes from Heliosperma pusillum, assembly GCA_022085475.1. Taxonomy (NCBI): domain Eukaryota; kingdom Viridiplantae; phylum Streptophyta; class Magnoliopsida; order Caryophyllales; family Caryophyllaceae; genus Heliosperma; species Heliosperma pusillum. The sequence goes on from JAIUZE010005010.1 coordinate 1,739, forward strand.
AAAAGATTAAATTAGGATTACGATATGGAGATTTGAAAGTTTTCTCAAGAATAGAATCAAAGTAAGAAGACATTACACGAACTTAGAGCTAACTCGAATATCCAAATCACAAATCGTGATACTAAGAGATACGTCCAAACGAGTAAAATGGACTAAGCAGGGAAAGGATTGAAAGGTAGCAGATTGAGTAAGGATCAGATTGAGGGAAAAGAGAGGAATGAACCACATTACTATCTTCCATCTATGAAAAATTCAAATGTCGATCGCAACTCGACCTTACTAACCGCACAAGTAAACTAGTCCTCAAGAGAGTGCAAAAATATCTTCAACATTTTAAATCATCAGAGTCCTACTAAAATATTTCATAACCATAAACTTCGAGTAACAACTTCCAATTATTCAAATTCAATTAGAATCTTCTAAGGTCCATCGGTATGGTAGACTCCACCACTAATAATCCACATAGAAATTTCACTACGCACTCCAATCTTCTTAGCTCCATTAAAACTCTTACTAGAAACTATCAACAAAATATTTATCTATGCAAACCTGATCACTAACAACCACCAAGTAAAAGACTTACCATGAAATCCTTTAATCCAATTTACTTCAAACCCATTATCCTAAATTTACAAGGACTTTTTCATCCACAAAAGTCAAAACACAATTCCTCAAACAAAGAATGAGTACACATTCCAAATCATACATATTGCCAAACACAAGGCGATACTTCAATTAATCAAATCATCTAACCCATCAAAACTCAAAATGTATCGGTCTTTGCTTATGAAACTTTTCTTCGAGATTGGTCACCAAGTCCAAATTCCATAAAGTAAACATTATTGCTAGGGTCCAACATATAAGGGTAATAAACTCTCAAGTAATCTTTAAAGCAACCACTATAATCCTTAACAACAACAAACTATCATTACGATCTATTCGATCCTCAAGGTGATATTACAATATCAAGATTCAAAGTCTACAATCATCAAGAGAGGTTCAACCTACTTATTCTTACTTCCTTATAGTCACTTAAACATGAATCCAGCTCCATAGGGTGGGTAAGTACCATACTTAGCGCACCATCAAAATACAACCACTAAACCTTACATTAGCTAAAGAGAAAACTACCTCACAAGAGATTATGGAAGACGGACATGATACTTATGAACACTAGGAGGCATCAAGCAAGAACTACGATCTGATGGAAAAGATGAAAGCGGAGAAGGAAAATGAAATTGATCTAAGGAAAAGAACCTACCAGCCACGATCTCCGGGTGAGCATTAGCTTCGGCTCGGCTGAGTACAAAGATGGATCCCTTAGCTTTGGCACCGGGTGCGGAATTCTGACGGTTGGGACATTCACGAATGAGATGTCCAGGCTTCTTGCAAAAAAAGCAAAAGAGGGGCCTATCATAGCATCCTACTCCAGGGTGAAAGGGTTTCTTACAACTGTCACAAAATCGACTTCGAGCTTGAGCTTGAGGGGGACCATTGAAACGCCTCTTGCTAGCATAGGTATTAGAGGAAGAGGGAGAGATTGGTCTTTTGTCATGGAAGTTTGACCTTGGATTGAAAGAGGAAAAAGGAGATGGACTCTTCATCTTCGCCCCATCACTAAAGGCCTTCATGGAGTCCTCGGCCCTAAGGGCATCGCCATACAATTCTCCGAAAGATGTAGAGCTCCTCCTTACTTTGCTTTGGAGCAAAGCACTAACCTTATTACGATAGTAAAAAGCTCGATCTTCATCATCCTTGATGAGCCCTGGCGCAAAGCGAGCAAGCTGGTTGAATTGGGTGGTGAAGTCTTGGGTCAACAAATCACCTTGCTTGAAATCGATGAATTCTCTGAGTCTTTGCTGCTTGAGCTTCATGGGGTAAAATTGATCCTCAACAAGAGACTTGAAACATTCCCACTCGAAATTGATTTCAAGAATAGCGGTGGGATTGGAAATAGACCACCAGTAGTCTGCCTCCCTTACCAGGAAGAACTGAGCAATCCTTACCTTGTCCTCTTCAAGGACTTGGTAATAGTCGAATTGGTTCTCCATCTCTCGAAACCATTCCGAGAACTCGGTAGGGTCCGGCTCGCCACCATAAGGCGTAATATTGCTCCTAGCAATTTGGCTAGCCACCCAAGCATAGCCTCCTTGGCAATTGTCTTCCCTATGAGGGGGGACTTGGTTGGCGCTAACAACGTTCTCTTCTACACGAGGTCCAACCATCTTCATAAGAAACAAAAACAAATTTAGTTACTCCTATCAATTAACATACACAAATAGACTACCAAATAAATCCTTAACTTCTACCCAACTCTCATTTATTATTTCAAGGTCAAGTAGTTTAAATTTTAGGGTTCACGTGTGTGCGTCGGGAGCGATAAGGCTCTGATACCAACTGTGACAACCCTGGCGAATGCGGAATTATAAAACATACAAGCATGTGAAATAATATGCGGAAATACGGTATTTTAAAAAAACCTTTAAACATGCAAGTTATATAACACGAGGTGTGTCAAAATATTACAACTAAATACGGAAATACAACAAAGAGACGGGGTCTCTTAAAATGTTAGCAAAGAACAAGTGTTAAGCAAAACTAGCTAATATCGTCTAGAGGTGAAAACTTCCAGGGACAAACGCCCGCTAGCTCACACCCGAACCCCAAAACATCATATCCAAAAAGGCATCCAAGCAAGCAACCTGTTCATTCATGAAAAACATGAACGCCACAGTCAGTGGGGAGTAACTCCGGGTTCTCCCAGCCATATCACATCAAACGTACATATAAGGTAATACGAAAGTAAAGCATGCATACATATATATATACATGTGAGTTGCGATAAGATTAGATAGGCAATTCTATAGAAAAGGATAAGATCATGTGGAAATCCAATCCGTAACCATCATGTTATTCAAAGACTCGGGAAAGACACTCTTAGGCAACTATATACTCACTAGGGCTTACATCTCACCGTTAGCGGCATATACTTGATAAGATTGAGAATCGACAAACAAACCATACCAAGTCATTCAATGATCAATCATATAATCATTCATCCAACCATACCAATATATTGACGACATCTCTCACGGTAAATGAAACGCACTAGCATCGTGTACAATAGCAAGACAAGCCAATGGAAGTCCACAGGATAAGATGTTTCCCTGAACCGTATACGATAAGACGTTTCGTATACTCATGACCTAGACAAATAAGTTCACGGGATAAGACGTTTCCCGGAACCATGTACGATAAGACGTTTCGTACACACAAGACTCTAATCCTCTCGGTAGGACGCCGATAATAATACGGTCCTAGTCTAAACCTGGCCAGACTCTCGGAATAAGACATGTTCCGATTCGACATGTGGTAAGACGTTCCACATCCAAGACTCGGTCAATCATAGACGCCGAGTACCCCAAATTCGGTCAACCTTCACGAAAGAGGCGGAAATAGATCTATAGTCAAAAGTCAAGCTAGTACGCTACATGCAATAACACCACCTCGCAAGTATACAACATTTGACGGTCGGGTCGACCAACGCATTGCGTTCGCCTCCTCACAACGTCGTCATATCCCCACTAAACATGCATACAAGCATCAAGGATACACCCCATCGCTCCGACATTCCAGTCTAACGAGTATAAGGTGTAGCCGGGAAATGAGAGTTCAAAGCATATGATCATTAGTGCTCAAATCATAACATATGTAAAACCGACTCGAAAGAGGGATATATCGAAAACCTTCACGAATCATGTGATACAAGCGAATAGAATATCATATATCCAAAACATGAATATTACAAGTCGTTACGTAAAATTATACGATAAACGGATCATGCGAACTATTATAAATTACGAGTTTTAGAAATTATATGAAAAGAACACAGCCGTGTTCCAGGCCGGTCAGGAGGGAGGCGGCCGGTAGGCCGGCTCAGAACACAAGGCAAAACCAAAAATCATAGAAAATAGAGAAATGTGCTTCAGGCCGGTCTGTGGACCGGCGGCCGGTAGGCCGGCACAGAGCACACTACCAACAATCCAAACATCATTACTGAGGTGGTCCAGGCCGGTCGATGGACCGGCGGCCGGTCGACCGGCTCAGAGCCCCTATACAAATTTCACATAAAACTTCAACATTGTTACTGATGTGTTCCCAGCCGGTTGGCAGACCGGCGGCCGGTCGACCGGCCAGGAACACTCCTTCATCCGTGAGCTTCCGTTACATATTCAATCCATTTCAATTCTCATAAATCAATTCTAATAATCATCAACAATCAATATATATCACCCATAATCATCATATAACAACATTCATTAATCATAGCATGATTTCTAGTCTTCCTAATCGCATTCTAAATACGATTTCTAGCATATAAACATGTAAAACACGTAAATGATACCGAGTAACCCTTCCCCGTTACCTTTATGCGTCTTCCCTACTCGTCAAGCTCCTCTTCTATAAGGAAATAGTCTTTGTCGGGATCTTGGAGGTCACCACCTACAAATAGATCGTAAAAAGATGAATAAAGTTCATCTTGAGAAAGACGGGAATTTTGAAAAGCGAGAAAGACGATGATTTTAATATCAATACGGATAGAGGAAGGTACGGGAAGAAGAATAAGATAAACTTACGTAAATTCTATCAAGTAACGAAGAAACTACGCCAATTCTAAGATCGATATTCAAAGAGGAAAAGTTGCTTAAGGAAGAAGAAAGAAAGGTGTTTGATTTTTGTGATGAAATGAAATATTAGGTTAAAAAGGGAGTAGTGTGAGTTGTGTAGGCAAAAGTCAAAGACGATTTCCAAAGTCCAGAAAAGTCAAACTAGACTTAAGACGGCTTTTTCATGAAATCTCGTAGAAATTCCAAATACGAACTCGGAAATTATAAATTCGACTCGGAACTTAAAATTATAATTTAAAACTTAAAATTACTGAAAAAGTTTCGTAAAATATTTCTACTAGAAAATAGGGACATTTCCACGGGTGTTAACACTTTACCCGATGAACTAGTAACCGAATTTCAGAAGCTTCAATACGTTTGTTGGGAAAGAATTTGATTATCTTGTGCTTTGAGACTGGCGGAACCTGATTTTATATCTGTTATCGAGAGATTCGTACTCATCTACCGGAGGATGCTACTTTCATAGCCATACGAGCAAAAATCTTACTTGGGCAAGCTAAGGATTGTGTGGTGGATAATGATTGCTACCTTCGTTACCATGGTAGAATGTATGTTCCGAGAAGTGCCGAGTTGAGAAAGAGAATACTTGATGAAGCTCACCTTTCTCCTTATTCTATTCATCCGGGTGGTGACAAAATGTATAAAGATCTGAGACCACAGTTTTGGTGGCCTAGGATGAAGATTGAAGTAAAGGAGTATGTTAGTAGATGTCTTACTTGTCAAAGGGTGAAGATCGAACATCAAAGACCCGGAGGTTTACTGCAACCTTTGGAAATTCCTCTGTGGAAATGGGAGTCTATTTCTATGGACTTCGTGATGGCTTTACCTAAAACTTCTAGGGGAATGAATGCCATCTGGGTTATTGTAGACTGTCTAACCAAGTGTGCCAGTTTCGTGCCTATCAAAGAAACTTGGAGTATAAATGTCTTAGCCCGTGCTTATGTGGATGAGATAGTGCGCTACCATGGAGTACCTAAAAGTATAGTTTCAGATCGTGATCCGAGATTCTGTTCTCGATTCTGGACAGCCTTACAAGAAGCCATGGGTAGTAAATTGTTGATGAGTACAGCATATCATGCCGCTACTGATGGTCAAACTGAGAGAACGATCCAGACTTTGGAAGATCTTCTTCGGGCTTGTGCTTTAGACTTTCACACTTCTTGGGAGAAGTGTTTGCCTTTGGTGGAGTTTTCTTATAACAACAGTTATCATGCTTCTATCAAGATATCACCATACGAGGCTTTATACGGTAGGAAGTGCCGTAGTCCTGTTTGTTGGGATCAAGTTCAAGATGATCATATGTTGAGTCCTGACATAGTGACCGAAACGATTGATCAAGTTCAAGTCATTCGTGAGCGAATGAAGGCAGCTCAAGATAGACAGAAATCTTATGCCGATGTTCGTCGTCGACCACTTGAGTTTGATGTTGATGATCGGGTATTCCTTAAAGTGTCACCAATGAAAGGAGTGAAACGGTTTGGAGTGAAAGGAAAGTTGAGTCCTAAATATATTGGAACCGTTTCGCTGCTTAAAGCAGAGTTGGTCGGCTCTGTTGCTTATCGTTTGGAATTACCTCCGAACTTGATTAAAGTTCATGATGTGTTCCATGTTTCGCAATTGAAGAAGTATATCAGTGATCCGAGTCATATTATTCAAGAAGAAGTGTTGGACTTGGAACCTAATTTGGCTTTGGAAGAAAGGCCGCTTCGTATACTTGAAAGGTCTAACAAACAACTCCGAAACAAGGTGGTGCCATTAGTTCGTATCCTTTGGCGTTGTGGAAACGTCGTCAACCTGGGGAAACCCGAAGCTAGAATATTAGCTAAATATCCCGAGCTCTTTGCTTGAGGTAAATCTCTTTCTTTCTTTTATATTTCTATTCGACTTATTCTTTCGAATATTCCGTTCCTTCTATCGATTATCATTTCTCTTAGATAGATTACTATAAGTTTTAGTTAGAAATTTTAGGCATAGATAATAGAGTTATTACTGTTACTGTGAAATTTTTTGAACTAAAAGCTTTTGGAAATATTTTATGATTTCAAGTATTTTACCGTCAACGATTGTTGAGACTTGTTATTGGAGACGTTCGATAACTAGTTTTCTCATTTATTGATGCGAAAATGTATCTTTTGAGTCTTTGACTTGGGACGTCGATGTTCTTAACCGCGGACGAGAACCTTCCGTTCCAGTGATAAGACCCTGTATTTTTATTACGAATATATTTTAAACAGTTTTGAAATAGACCTACATATATGTTACTTTCCTTCTTCTAAGTTTCGAGAACGAAACTTTTTAAAAAGAGGGGTGATTGTAACAACCCGAAAAGTACCCAATTTTTCTAGTAAAATTTCTTAAGGATACTTTTCAGCAAGGTTAAGTTTTTAAAATAGAATTTATTGTTTCGAGTCGTATTTTGAAATTCCGAGTTCGTATTTGGAATTTCTGAGAGATTTCATGAAAATCCCGTTTTTAGTCATCTTTGACTTTTCTTGACTTTTTAAGTCGTCTTTGACTTTTTCTTGACTTTTTAAAGTCGTCATGGACTTTTCTTGACTTTTAAGTCGTCATAAACTTTTCTTGACTTTTAAGCCATCTTTGATTTTTCTTGACTTTCAGTCAACTTTGACTTTCGTTGACTTTTTCCCGACTCGCCTTATAAGTTTGAAGACCGAAATTTTATTTAAAAAAATAATATTTTGATTTATTTTTATTAAGATTTATTAAGATTTATCATAATTTAATATAATTATTTTGAATTTATTCGGAATTTAAAGAATAACGTTTACGGTTTTAACCGAACGTCATTTTACTATTCCCGACTCATCGTAAAGCGCGAAACAAAATCGAAACTCGACTTTGGCATGAGACACGCGGCCATGTCATCGTTTCCCACTCACTTGAGACATTTTAATTATTTCGATTAAACTAATACAAATATCTTAGATATTTGTTACTTTATCGATCCGTCAACGGAGATTACGCAAATCGAGAAAAAAATCAGACCCGATATCACCTTGTTCCACACGGCTCTCCTACCCACTAATAGACCTTGATATTTTCATTTCTTTTGATTAATATATCATAATATCTAGATAACTATTTACTTTATAGATCAATTAACGAAAATTACGCAAAACGCTCGAAATCAGACCGGAAGTCACCATTTCACACGTCTACTTTAGTCCTCTCTTAGGCCTTGATATTTTGATTACTTTTCATTACAATATCATAATATCTTGATATTTGGTGTAATTAACTTTATCGTTAATTATATTAAATCGTTTACAGTAAAATAATTATTAAACGCGAGTCAATTACGTAACAACAATTTCAAAACTCGACATCCTTATTTGTCTATATGTACACGGCTCAAACCACCATCACTACTCACAAACAACTTTTCATTGAACAACAAATCAAATTAAGATCAAAACATCACTTTATTTGATCGTTCTTCGTGTTCTTCGTCGTTCATCATTTGTTCTTCATCGTTCTTGAGCAAAACTTTCATAAAATCTTCATTTCTTAATTAAATCCTTCCTAATTTATATTTCTAGACTCTCCTCTTCGCTCCTCATCTTCACGTATGGTTTAATTTCAATTCCGTCAAGATCGTTTTCAACACTTTAATTATGGAAATTCATATTTTTTTAGTTCTAATAATGTTTTCTTGTCTTTTCTTATAGGGGAAGATTTTGAAGACGAGTTTGGAGACTCGTATATTTTGGGTGAAGATTAGGAGAAGGGTTTCTTATTATATATATTTCTTATTATTTTGGTGCTAAGTGTTTGGCTAGCTAAGGTAACAATTCCGTTTTACTCGACGAATTAATGTCACATAGTCTTTAGTTATGGTTCATGTTATGGTTTTTATGATTTTAGTTAGTAACATAGCTTTAGCTTTTGTTTATTTTATTTTTGGTTCATCTTTTATTTTGGTTCATATTATTATGATTTAGGAATTTTTGGTAGTAACATGATAAGTAATGATTTTTATCATGTTGTATGAAGTTTGATAATTTTCCATAAAGTTATGATTTTTATGATTTTGTATGGAATTTATAATATGTTTAGTGTTCTTGGTGAATTTTGATGATTTTCCATAAGTTATGATTTTTATGATTTTGGATGAATTTATAACAAGTTTAGTGTTCTTGATAAATTTTGATGATTTTTAATAAGTTATGATTTTTATGTTGTGTAGGAAATTTTAACAAGTTTAGTGTTCTTGATAAATTGTGATGATTTTAATAAGTTATGATTTAGTATGGATGATTGTTAAAATGGTTGTTTGTTAATTAAAAACAAGTTTGGAATTGATTTGGTGTGGTTGATGATTGAACCGTGGAGGGGGGTGAGAACCGGACCAGACCAGACCGGTCCAGGCCGGTTCAGACCGGTCTGGGTTGGTCCATGGTGGGTCCGGGTTTTGGGTCTTTGGGTTGTGTCAATGTTTGATTGTTTAATTGTTGTTTTGACGGGTTTTAATTATGTTAAAGCATGCGGGAAATAATTAGAAACGGTTTGGAAAATTAAAGCAAAAACGCCCCATTTATGTCCAAAACCAGTGAGGGGCCCAGTTCAGGCCCATGTGGGGTCCGGCCCAACTCAGCCCGTGGGTCCCACTTGGGGACTTGTGACGGTTTTTGAGTTATCGTCATTTTTATCGTGTTTTGTAATATTTAGCAAGTGGGAAATATTAATAAGTAAAATATTTAATTAAAAAGGTTTTTCATAAAATTATGATTTCTCACATGTTAGAAATTATAAGACGAGATAGATTGTAGTTTTCGTTGTGAAATCATTTAAGTCAAGCGGGGGTGTTGGGTATAATATGATTTAATCCCATGTTAGAAGTAGTAATAAAAATAACTGTAAATGACATTATGTTGATTTTATGTCTATGTGATAAGACTCTGCTTCTAGCCGGTTTGATCCAACGGGTTTGGTCAAACTAAGATCTAGTCAGCCCCGATTTGACTGATGACCCGTCGCGGGACTCGGGTCGGGGATTTGTCTTCAAGTAAAGTTTTATTGACTTATTGAATTAGCCTTAGTAGATATGAGGCGATATGATATATGAATATGGTTTATTTGCAATTAGTCACATGATAGGATGTTTTCCCGTGACTTCTTGATTTTATGGTTGGTGTCGTGTTGACTAAGTACCAATAGAGAATTATGGATATATGGCGTCTTGACCATTCTAATTCTAAATGAGTATCTTGGACCATGACATTGATAGGTCCGTACTGTCTTTAACGAGTATATGTTCACCGTCGCTAGCTTTTGTGTCCCGGCTTGGTGGGTTTATATCCAAGTCGGGGCATGGCATCCTAAGAGTTCCGCTTTGGGAAGGGAGCCAGCTTAAGTACTAG
>JAIUZE010005011.1:0-12155 GCA_022085475.1 Heliosperma pusillum
AAATCAGATTATGATGAATTGAAAAACTAAACTTTGTTCAAACACAAAACTCTTAGCAGAGGCTTGAGTCTTGTTTGTGTCTTTAACTTACTTGTGTGTGGGTTAAATACATGGTGTCTAAGGTTTATTGCTTGTGTGCTTGAGCCTTAAACACAACCCTTGTGTCGGTGCTTGTGTGCTAAGACACAAGGTTCTATCTGTTCTGCCTTGCCTAGTGCAGGTTCCTGTTCTGTTCCACCTGGCCTTGTGCAGGTTTTGAGCATTTTCTTTGAGTCTTTAAGTGCCATTGTGAGGGAGTGTTCACCCTAGCCCCTTTTAGCCTCTGAAAAGCTCTATTTTTGTAGAGATTTCAGTTCAATTGGTTATCAGAGCTTTGGTTTGTGAGTTCATTTACCTACCTACATCAAAAACACAAAAACTAACTATGAGTGATGTGAGGCTTGCAGCATTGGAGAAGGGGGTTGACGCGCTAACTCGACATGTCAGCACCATGGCAGGTCGTCAGAATGAGTTAAGGAATCAAGGTTCCAATCCTAGCTCCTTAGAAGAGACCATGGAGAAATTGGAAGCCTTAAGATAAGGAGTTGAAGTCAAGATGCATATGTGGTATGCATTTTATTTTTATAGCATTCCAAGGGGAAGAGGACAAACAAAATTTTGCCAAGAAGAAGATCTTCATAGAAGAAATCAGGAGGAACATGAAAGAAAGTCCAAGGAGAAGTTAGAGTTGCTTGTGTCAAAAATGAATCAAAAAATGAATTGAGTATTTGAACTCCTATGAGCCTAAGCCCATAGAGGTCCATTCTTACGAGGAGAAAGATGCAAGTAATGCTCCTTCAACTAACATAGAAGACGAACAAGATGACACCAACATGGTTACGGTCCATGGTGCAATAGAGGTAAAGGATGTTGTTGTTCAAGGGACATGTACAAGCGCCTACACGAGTCCTTTGGAGCTTTACATAAATCAAAGGTTGCACCAACCTTCAACCTTGAAGTTGGAGCAATATTGGCCTAGGTCTTATGGTAAATTTGATTTGGGTTCAAGGAAGAATAAACAAGGAGAAAGTTCCTGCCTTGTTTCATGCTCAAAGGTGCAAATTAAAGCCTATTACATTCCTTGCTGTCCGGAGTTCAAAACCAACATCTTGAAAGGTATAACTTGTTACAAACCAGCTCCTCACTTTCATTTCTACATGTTGCTAAGGTTAATGATAAGTTCAGTTGGTGGTTTATACTTGTTTACTTGGTGGAATGATGTGTTGAGGTTTAACAATTATAATATGTCCAATGGGATGAAATGGTTGTGTTCTATGGATTTGGGATTTTTGGGACTCGCTTGTTTAAAGGTTGAGGAATCTAGCATGTTGTTATCAAGTCCTAAGTTGTTAATGGTAATGCCCTCAAACTTGAGATTGAGTAATGAATTAGCAATGAACCAAGTTATTTCTCCTTGTTGTAATTGTTACATGTTGGTTTGGGAAAGGAATGTTATTTTTTGCTCATGCTACTACTTGCTTAAAATGCTCTCAAGTTAATGAAATGGTAGTGTTACCTTCTAGTCATGAGATTGGTGGAGGTTTAATTGAAGGTAAGCCAAGAATGACTTGTATGATGCAATTGGGAAGTAGCATGAATCAAAGGGGTGTTATTGCTTATTGTAAAAGTGTTGGTCATAATGTGGGTGTAGAAATTTATGTGTATGGGCTGCTAGTGCTTGGTAATGAGAGTGTTGAGTGCACGCAAGGATCGCTCAAGCCTGACTTGTGTATCCTTCTAGTGCCAAGGCACTTTGTTTTAATATTTGATCCCGGAGGGGGAACAACTGAAGTTAAGATTATTGGGGATAGAGCATCATGGGTCTAAAGTTGGATAGCTTAATGCATATAGGGGGATCTGGAGTTTTTGCATTCACCACGAAATTTGAGGACAAATTTTTTTTCAACAAGGGGAGTTTGCAACAAAATTTATTGCATTGTGACTCATTTTTATTCTAGTAGAACAGTTCATGAGACTGTCCAAGTAAACTCCTCAAATGAATGGCATTTAGAGGAAGACAATGACATTTGAAACTTTCATTATAGCAAGCCTGACTTTCAAGCGTGACAAATCAAGTTCTACTCATGCAAATCCTTTGATTCTTTAGTCATTGGAAAGTTTAAGGTCTTAGCTAAGGGGGGGATTTTGATTCATGGTCATGCCTTCCCTAGATCTCTAGATATGGAGTAAGCAATGAGGCTGCTATAGAATGTTGTCCGGGTTGCTGAAAATGACCTATCATGACTCAAAGAGATATAACTCATAACGTGCTCAATGTTTAAGGGTGATTTTTCATGGAGGTGAAAGCTAACATCTTTAGCTTTCATCGGACCTATCATGGGCATGCTAAGGCCATCTGAGCTAGGAGATATGATTTTTGGAAGTTCCTGCTACTGCACAGGAAAACAACTGGACCTTCAATTCGGACCTATGCTTACTCAAAGTTCTATATCTCAAGTTCTAGGCATTATATTTGAATTATTCCAAATGGCCAAGATAGATAACTCAGTACCTACCATACACCCACCCTTTAGTCAAGGACAAGTCCCTACACAAACAAGTACCTCAACAGCAAGAACAACCAAAGCCAGTACAACCCCTCAGAAAATAGTCCAGACCAGGTCCAGTTTCAGGCCAGATATCATGACGCACCTATCCATTCAAGGCGTCCAACTTCTTTTCCTCTCAACTTAAGGTCCTTATCAAGATAAAAGTCTAGGACAAGTTTCCCAAATAAGTTCTGGAAGTCCACCTAAAACAGCCTACCATATGGAAGATCATATTGAGGAGTTAATTGGTACCAAGTCCAACAATTCTGTCCAAGGCTCCTAATTTTTGTGTGATCAACATTGGTTTAAGTAAGTATGTTGGGGAGGTCGTATGTGAAGCCTTTATCAAGCCCCAAAGCAGCAAGAACAAGTCAAGCAAAGACTTCCCAAGACAATGAGCAGTTTTACCACTTCAGGAAAGCGACAAACATGCTTTTTCAGTCTTCTTTTTCTGTATTTTGCAGCCTGTTTTAACTTATCCTTATTAGCTGACTTTGTATCTTTTATTTCAGTAGTTGTAAGGCTCTTCAAGCCCTTAGAAGTCATTGTTTCAAGGGTCTAGATCTTTTGTAATTGCCTATATAAGCAAGGCATTGTGAAATGTAATAATCAGATTATGATGAATTGAAAAACTGAACTTTGTTCAAACACAAAACTCTTAGCATAGGCTTGAGTCTTGTTTATGTCTTTAACTTACTTGTGTGTGGGTTAAATACATGGTGTCTAAGGTTTATTGCTTGTGTGCTTGAGCCTTAAACACAACCCTTGTGACGGTGCTTGTGTGCTAAGACACAAGGTTCTATCTGTTCTGTCTGGCCTAGTGCAGGTTCCTGTTCTGTTCCACCTGGCCTTGTGCAGGTTTTGACCGTGTTCTTTGAGTCTTTAAGTGCCATTGTGAGGGAGTGTTCACCCTAGCCCCTTTTAGCCTCTGAAAAGCTCTATTTTTGTAGAGATTTCAGTTCAAGGCCATTCGACCGGGTACTACATGTACTCGGTCGAGTACACTAAACACAGAGGCCAACAAAAACATACAGGGTCTTTTACTCTATCGAGTCCAAAGAAGCACTCGGTCGAGTCCCTCACACTCGGTCGAGTGTTGATACACACTCGGTCGAGTTGGCCAAAAACAGTATCTCCCTAAATATACATGAAATTTTACTCGACCAAGTCCAAAAGGTCGCTCGGTCGAGTTCATCATACTCGGTCGAGTGTTACTATACACTTCGTCGAGTTACCAAAATACACAATTTCAAAGTTTCATTAGACCCCAACACTCGATCGAGTGCCAAGGGTACTCGATCGATTAGCCTCTACTCAGTTCAAGTCCTCTGCCTCACTCGGTCGAGTCACGCAAAATACAGCCCCCAATACAGCACTTAACCATATATACATCATACATAACATATAATACCTTTATAACATACATCCCATGCATATATCACATTCATTCAGTTCGTATACATCTTATACATGCTTCACATAGATATACACACTCATATATAACATGCTTGTCACTAATAAACACATTCTTATGTCATAATCACCAACGTTCACACATATTTCATTCTGTACATGCTTAACATCATACAATAATATTCATGCTCATAATCCACCTCCACTTCACAATATTCTCAACAATCAACTTAGGGATTTACATCAAACACACATACACGTCCCGACACTTCCCCGTTGTTACCGACTCATAGTTATATGGGCAAAGTTGCGATTTTATGACGTCTCCCAAATCCTTGCGGTAGCTCTGTACAACTCCTACCCGGGTTCATTTTAATAGACACTCCTAAGTTCATTGGGTGCATTTGTTTTAGCTTTCAAAATCGTCGCTCTGATACCACTTTGTAACACTCTCATATACCAAATAGCCTTACGAGACCTCCTTAGTCCATCGGGATGCTACCATCTCGGTTGTCCAAGGTAGTACATATCAAATCAATCATAATAGAACAATACTTTATTAACTCAAGTGTTTAAATCAAAGTTAAACCATTCCAAATCCAGATGGCATACCGTCTTAAACAATAAATCAATTGATAAAATAAAGATAAATAAGTGTAATGTTTATGACACTAATAATCGCGGAATTCAAGACTCAGCAACGGCAATCGCAATCAACTCCCCCAACGCGAGATCAACGAATTACCCGCAAATCAGTTGCTCACCATTCCCCAATGGATCAGAGCTGTTTTAGAAAAGAATACGGGGTCAGTAACAATATAAGTCGATCAATGTACAAGACAACAACAACATCACAATAAGTACCCAACGGCCAACAACACCACCATACACTAGTAACTGAGCTACCACCGCAGCGGTAACCTCTGCCAGCGTAAGACTGCAGATCTGACCGTCGTTCCACTTATTGATTCCACGCCGCAGCACTGGACATCGAAATCCCCTCTCACCGCAGTGAAATTTCCCAGAACATCAATGTGCACATCCCCCTTGCAGAGGGAGAGCTAGGAGAGGCGAACTCAGTGTGTGGTCCGTCTCCCGGCGGACCACTAAAATAGTAACCAAATAACTGGGATACACGGATTGTGGATCCTTGCCGAAATGTGGTACGCGGGGAACCACGGAGGGGCGCACACGGGATGGAAACAAGGGAGAAGCGTAGTGATACACATTTGTGGAGTCGCCACCAATTTTTATTGGAAATTGGAATTGTTCGAATACCTTATGCCATGTCAAGACACAAAGTAATGACATGAACACTAAGAACTCGTTACCCTTAGCATTCTATGTCTAGAATGACTCTCGTGGATGTCAATGAACACGGATGTTCACAGAGATCTAGAGTAAGGAGTGAGGGTACGTATTAGGAATTTCTTTCATCGAAAACCTAATCCCGACCACCTCGATAACGGCCTCGATCGGTTATATGCATGCAATGCAACATCCAAAATTTAATCCTACCATGTGAATTAAACTATGTCGGTGAACATGTAATTTTAGCACTCAATTATGTCGAAATTGGGATTAGGATTGATTTACACAAGAAAGGAGAATAAATAAAATCAAATAATACAAAGATTAAATAAGATTACAACTGATTACAAAGGATTACATGATCTATGTCAGAAATATGTCCAAAACAAATATTTGAAGAAAAGGAAAAGATTTGACAAAGAAAGAACAGATTAGGACGATATTAGAGTTAATAGTCAATTAATTACATATTTAGGCTACGGCGTAACGATAATGCAAGTTCAGAGACGGAAACCATCCCAGAACAGGCGCAGCAGGTGCGTCCTCTGGAAGAGTGATAAGTGTTAATTTGTATGATTTTATCCCCTCATTTTAGCCCGATTTGATATGGTTTATCCACTTTAAGAAGTGGTTTTATGAGCTAATCACTAATTGCAGGATTTCTCGTGCTTTAATGTCATTTATAGGAATTGAGTCGTTTCTACTTCAAATCCCATCATTTGAAGGAAATATGAGCAAGGAAAAGCTAAGAAGGACGATTACGTGAGTTTAAGATGGCATGTTATAAAGATCTAGAAGTTCCGAGTCAAAGGGAACAAGTTTCAAGTCATTCTGAGCTCATATGCACAAGTTGCGACAGTTTTGCTATTCGTCGACGAAAGTTACGTCCCCGTTTGGATCTAAAGTCAATGGAGTCAAGACAAATCACGTCAAATGCCAAGGGAAGATCAAACGAAAGTCAAATTGCATATGGGGCTGTAAATCCAATCGGGTTTACCATCAATCCGATCGGGTTCACCAAATTCTACGCATCTTCTCTTCATCTCCCTCTCTTTAATGCAAGGCTTAATGGCTTGTTTAATGGGCATGAATCCGGACGCATTTGGGCAGCCTCTCAACCCTATAAATAGTGTAACACCCGTAAATGTACCCTATTTTAATAGTAAAAATATTTTACGGATACTTTTCAGCGAAATTTAGTTTTAGTTTAGAATTAAATTTCCCGTGTCGAATTTAGAATTTCCGAGTTCGTATTTGGATATTACGCGAGATTTCAAGTGAATCCCGTCTTAATACGTCTTTGACTTTTCTTGACTTTTCCACTTACTCTACATATACTCCCTCATATCCTATTTCACTCACACAACTTAACTCTTTCTTCCTGACTAAGAAAACCCCCAAAACCTAGCTTCCATAATCTTTTCAAGCTTAGAATCGTCATACCTCTTTCATTTCTCGCTCAAATTCACGTAAGTTCGTCTCATTCTTCCCCTCTTATCTTCCTCTGTCCGTATTGATAATAAAATTACCGTCTTTCTCGCTTTTCAAACTTTCCGTCTTTCTCAAGGTGAAGTATATTCATCTTTTATTGACTATTTGTAGGTGGTGACCTTCAAGATCCCGACAAAGACTACTTCTTGATTGAAGAGGACCTTGACGCGGAGTAAAGACGCATAAAGGTAACGGTGAAGGGTTACTCGATATCATTTACGTGTTTTACATGTTTTCTATGTTAAAATGCGTATTTAGAATACGATTAGTAAGCTTAGAAATTGTGTTATTGATGATGATTGTTGTTAGTTGATGATTGTTGATGATGATTATTGATTGTTGATAATTGATAGAAGTAGATTATGAGAATTGAAAATGATAGAACATTGTTAAGTTGCTCACGGGTGAACTGGGGTTCCCAGCCGGGTGACCGGCCGTCGGTCTGCCCACCGGCTGGGAACACATCAGTAGTGAAAGTTGGTTTTTTGTGTAGTGGTGCTCATGGCCGGGTGCCCGGCCGCCGGCCCCCTGACCGGCTGGGAACACGCTGCATTTTTGATGAGATTTTGTGTTATGCTTGAGGCGCAAGCCGGGTGACCGGCCGGCAACACGCAGGACTTGTTTCTTATAATTTTCTAAATTAGTAATTTATAATAGTTCGCATGGTTCGTTTATCGTATAATTTTACGTAGTGGCTTATAATATTAATGTTTCGAATATATGATATTCCATTCGCTTGTATCGCATGTTTTGTGACGGGTTTTGATATGTCCCACTTTCACTCGGTTTTCACAAATGTTATGGTTTGAGCACTATTTTGTTATGTGCTTTGTACTCTCATTCCCTTGGCTACCTCCACGTTCGTAAGACTGGAATGTCGGAACGGGGATGTATCCTACTGCTTAATTGCATGTGTTAGTGGGCATACGACGACGTTGTTGGGAGGCGAACGTTTTGCGTTGATCGACCCGGCCGTCAAATGTTGTACACTTGCGAGGTGGTGTCATTTGCATGTAGCGTACCACTTGTTTTGATGCTCGTGCTCTTTTCCGCCTCTTTCGTGAATTATCGACCGAATTTGGGGTACTCGGCGTCTATGATTGACCGAGTCTTGGATGCGAAACGTTTATCGCATGTCGAATCGGAACACGTTTATTCCGAGAGTCTGGCCAGGTTTAGACTAGGACCGGATATATATTTATATCGTCGTGCTACCAGGAGGAAATTAGCCCACATATACGAAATGTTTATCGTGTATTCGTTCAGGGAAATGTTTATCTCGTGGATGCGATTTTAATCATTCTTGCCATGTACACGGTTCTAGTGCGTTTCATCTACCGTGAGAGAGGTCGTCAATGTATTGTATATTTGAAGGTCGTCAATATATTGTGTATTTGAATGGATGATAATATGATGGATTATTTGTGATCGTCGCATGACTTGGCATGGTTTGGTTGTCGAGTCTCAATCTTATCAAACTTATACCGCTAACGGTGAGATGCAAGCCCTAGTGAGCGTATTCGGTTGCCTAAGAGTGTCTTCCCCGAGTCTTTGTATAACATAATGGATTCGGAATTGTATTTTGTATGCTCTTATCATTATATAAATGAATTGTCTATCTATCCTTATCGTATTTCACATGTATATTTATATATGCATGCTTCTACTTTTGTATTTCCTTTTATGTACGTTTAATGTGATATTGCTTTTTGCTTATGATATTTTGGGTTCGGGTGTGAGCTAGCGGGCGTTGTCCCTGGAAGATTCACCTCTAGACGTTATTTTAGCTAGTTGCTAATCACTTTGACTTTGTTAACATTTTGAGAGACTACGTCTCTTGTTGTAGTATATTTCGTACTTTAGTTTGTAATATTTGACACTCCTCGTATTTTCCATTTGCATGTAAAAAGGTTTTTAAAATATCGTATTTTCCGCTATTTAATTCACATGCTTGTTATGTTTTATTTCCGCATTCGCGAGGGTTGTCACAGTTGGTATCAGAGCTTTATCGCTCCCGACGCACACACGTGAACCCTAAACTTAAACTACTTGGCCTTAAAATAATAAATGAGAGATGGGTAGAAGTTAAGGACTTTACTTGGTAGTCTATTTGTTTATGCTAATTGATAGGAGTAACTTAATTTGTTTTTGGTTCTTATGAAGATGGTTAGACCACGAGTAGTAGAGAATGTCATGTTGTAAGCTCTTACTCAAGTATTGAAGAATCAACAGGATGCGGCTTTAGCTCAAGCCAACCAGATTCCCCCTCTTAGAGAAGATAACCATCAGGGAGGCTACGCTTGGGTTGCTGGACAAATAGCTAGGAGTAAAATTATACCATATGGTGGAGAGCCGGACCCTACCGAGTTATCAGAATGGTTCTGTGAGATGGAGAAGCAGTTTGATCTATACCAAGTCCGCGAAGAGGACAAGGTGAGGATCGCAAAGCACTTCCTTGTGAGGGAAGCTGATAATTGGTGGGCTATCACTAGTGCCACTGCTACTCTCGAAGATGACTTCAACTGGGCTTGTTTCAAAGCTCTAGTAGAAGGTAGATTCTATCCTAAGGAGCTTAAGCAACAAAGGCTCAAGGAGTTCATTGACTTTAAGCAAGGCAACTTGTCTGCGCAAGATTTTACTACGGAGTTCAACAAGCTTGCTCATTTTGCTCCGAGGCTTATCCGAGATGACGAGGACCGAGCCTTCTATTACCGCAACAAGCTGAGTGCCGTTCTTCAAAGTAAAGTGAGAAGGAATACTACTTCCTTTGGGGATCTTTATGATGATGCCTTGTGGGCCGAGAATTCCATGAAGGCTATTAGGGATGAAGCTTTGATGAATAATCCCTCTTCTTCTTTCACTCCTAGGCCTAATGTCTTTGGGAAGAGATCGTTTACTCCGTCTTCCTCTAGCTCTTATGCTAACAAGAGGAGATTTAATCCTCCTTACAATGCAAATACAAGAGCTCCCGCTCCTTTGATACCTCGAGCTACTTCTAATGTGGCTCATAGGCCTTATGCTCCTCAAACTCAAGCTCAAGGTCGCGTATGCAACCGGTGTAGACTTCCATACCATCCTGGTGTGTCTTGTTCCAACCGACCTTACATTTGCTACTTTTGTCAAAAGGGTGGTCACCGTTATGAGGATTGCCCCGATCGAAAGTTGTACCCTCCTTCTGCTAAACCTAAGGGTTCTATCTTTGTCATGAGCCGTGCCGAAGCCGACACTCATCAGGAGATCATTACGGGTATGTTCTCAATCTTAGAGCAACCGTGTCTTATTCTTTTTGATACCGGTGCTTCAATGTCTTTTGTGTCTTCGACTTATGCTATTAAGCTATCTATCGAGCGTACATCTAGTGAGGATACTCCCATATCCTTACCATCCGGAGATATTATCTCTTGTTCTACTCTTTATCCTAATGTACCAATATCTATTGCGGGTTCTATGTTTCCCACTAATCTCCTTAAGTTCCCTCTAGGAGAGTTCGATATAATTCTAGGTATTGATTGGTTAGCTTTGTACCATGCTAGGTTCGAGTGTCGTGATCAAAAGATTTATTTAAAGAGTCCTTTAGGAGTTAGAATAACCTATAGGGGATCTCATCCCCGAAAAGGTGTGTCTTTGATTTCCGCTATGAAGTTGGTAAGTATGGTAAGAAAAGGTCACCAAGCATACTTGTGTATTGTGACTTCTTCAACTACCTCTTTGCCAAGTATTGAAGATGTGCCTATTGTTCGAGAATTCGTTGATGTATTCCCCGATGATTTGCCCGGGATTCCTCCCGAGCGTGATGTTGAGTTCTCTATTGATCTTGTACCTGGTTCTGGACCCATAGCCAAAGCTCCTTACCGTATGGCTCCGACCGAATTGAAAGAATTAAGGAAGCAGCTAGATGATATGATTGAGAAGGGTTTTATTCGACCAAGTGCCTCGCCTTGGGGTGCTCCCGTTCTTTTTGTAAAGAAGAAATATGGTTCTATGAGGCTTTGTATTGATTATCATGAATTGAATCGGATTACAATCAAGAATAGGTACCCTTTACCAAGAATTGAAGATTTGTTTGATCAACTAAAGGGTGCTTCTACTTTTTCCAAGATTGATTTGACATCCGGTTATCACCAAATTCCCGTTCGAGATGTTGATATTCCAAAGACCGCTTTTAGTACAAGGTATGGTCATTATGAGTTCAAAGTAATGCCATTTGGATTGACGAATGCTCCCGCTATTTTTATGGATCAAATGAACCGCACATTTAGTGAGTATCTTGACAAGTGTGTGGTGGTGTTCATTGACGATATTCTTATTTTCTCCAAGTCCGAAGAAGAGCATGCTATTCATCTAAGGACTATTTTGAGTGTTCTTCGTCGTCAAAAGTGGTTTGCTAAATTCTCCAAGTGTGAATTTTGGTTACCTAAGGTGTCCTTTCTTGGGCATGTGATTTCTAAAGAGGGTGTAATGGTGGATCCTTCGAAAATTGAGGTCGTTGTTGATTGGAAGAGTCCGACCGATATTAGAGAAATTCAAAGTTTTCTTGGTTTAGCTGGTTATTACCGTAGATTTGTCAAGGATTTCTCCAAGCTTGCTAGACCGATGACCCAGTTGTTGAAGAAGGAAACCAAGTTCCTATGGAATGAAGCTTGTGAAGCAGCGTTTCAAGAGTTAAAGAAGAGGTTGACTACCGCTCCGGTGTTGACTTTGCCTGAAGATGGAGTAGACTTTGATGTCTATTGTGATGCTTCTAAAATGGGATTGGGTTGTGTTCTTATGCAAAATAGGAAAGTGGTGGCTTATGCTTCAAGGCAATTGAGAGTTCATGAAGTGAACTATCCTACTCATGATTTAGAATTGGCCGCTGTTGTTCATGCTTTGAAAGTATGGAGACATTATTTAATTGGAGTTCATTGTCGTATCTTCACCGATCACAAGAGTTTGAAGTACATATTTACTCAAAAAGAGTTGAATATGAGGCAAAGAAGATGGGTGGAATTGGTGAACGATTATGATTTTGAGTTATTGTATCATGAAGGGAAGGCTAATGTTGTTGCCGATGCTCTTAGTAGGAAAGCTTCTCATGCTTTGAATGCTATGCGGGTATTACCCGATGATCTTTGTGCCGAGTTTCGAAGATTGAAGTTGGAATTCGTGGAGCGTGGATTTGTTTATGTTGGTGCTATGACTGCCGAACCTGTTTTTCTCCGTGAGATCCGCGAAAGCCAAGTTGATGATCTTACCTACAAGTCTATTCAAGCCAAACTTCTTGAAGGTAAAGCTAAAGATTTCCAGTTTGATGATGAAGGTGTTCTTCGTTTCCATGGCAATTTATTTGTTCCTAATGCTCTTGATTTGAGA
>JAIUZE010005012.1:0-27150 GCA_022085475.1 Heliosperma pusillum
AATTCCAATACGAACCGGAAATTCTAAATTCGACTCGAAACATAAAAAGCTAATTAAAACTAAAATTCGCTGAAAAGTATCCGTAAAATATTTTTACTAGAAAAATAGGGTACATTTCCGGGTGTTACAATCACACCACCTTTTAAAAAGTTTCGTCCTCGAAACTTGAGAGTAGAAAACAAAAGTATCAAAGATAAGAATCGGTTTACAAAATTAATACGAAAACTTTTATAAGGGAGAAATATTTATGAAACGAAGTTCATCTAGCAAACGGTTTAAAGAAAAAGTTTTATAAGTGTGAAACTTTACTTACGGATCTCAAGAATGCTCGTCGCGAACGAGAACTCTAATTATCCAAAAAGCAAAGTCGAAATAGTGAAATCGAAATTCAAAACAACGTTAGTAAGTGCAGGACTAGTTATCAGACGCGTCTCCAATAACAAGTGCAAACATCCAACCAACCCAAAATCCAAATATAAAAGCAAAAGAAATCCATTTTCTCCAAAAAGAGGGTACACAAACCATTTTTTAGACTTCTTTGAAACGTTAAAATAGAAATATAATATGGAAATTTGAAAGTTTTATCAAAGATAAAATCAAATAACAAGACATTACACGTACATAGAGCGACTCGAACTTAAAGTTCACAAATCACGATAACAAAATATATACAAAACACGCAAAACGAAACAAATCGAACTCTTAGGGAAAAGAAGAATCACGATGAAGTCGGCAGAAAGTTCTACAAGAATTCGACATCACTTACTCTACTAATAAACCAAATCCTCAAGAGAATACAGTTTACCCAATTTACAACTCATCATTTTCAATCATCAGAATTCTACACAAATATTCCATAATCACAAAACTTCGAGTAACAAATCCCAATTATTCGAATCCAATTAGAATCTGCTGAGGTCCATCGGCACGGTAGACTCCACAACTAACCACCCACATGAAAATTCATTGCGTACTCTAATCTTCTTAGCTCCATCAAAACTCTCCTTAGAAACCACCAACACAATATTTATATCTAGGGAAACATGATCGCTAACAACCACAAGGTAAAAGAGGCTTACTATGAAATCCTTTGATCCAATTTATTCCAAAATTCATTATCCTAAGTTATTAACAATGAACTTTCTCATCTTCAAAAGTTAAATCACAAACCTCAAAAGAGATTAGTCACAAAATCTCATTTCACTTAACTTTTGCCAATCATAGGGCAATGCGACCGTAAATCAATTTATTTAGCTCTTCCACACTCTCAATACATCGGTTTTCGCTCATGACAATATTCCTCAAGTTGTGTCATCCAATCCAAATTCCACAAAGTATTTATTCCCGTTAGGGTCCAACATTTAAAGACAACAATTTTTCCATGTAACATTTAAAGAACCACTAAAATTCTTAACCACAACTACCAACTATCATTATGCCTATTTCAATTCAATCCTCAAAACGATATTGCAACATTAAGCTTTCATAGTCTAAAACCACTAGGAGAGTTTTCATCCTAAGCTATCCTCAAATCCTTATAATCATCTAAACATGAAACTAGATTAATAAGACGGTTAGGTACCATATTCGAAACTTCTTCAAAACACACCTACTAACCCTTACGATAGCTAATAAGAAAACTACCTCTCAAAAGAGTAGGGATAAAAGAACATGATACAAGGAACATTAGGAAGCGTCATTAAAGACTACGATAAGATGAAAAAGGCGAAGGCGAGAAAAGAAAACAAGGTTGAGGAAGAGACAAAGCAGATAGTAGAGTTATGGAGATATCTGAGTAAGAAAGACAGTACGAGCTTGTAATTTCTTAAAGATCAATCTTGACAAAAACATTCAAGAATGGAAATGAAAAGGAATGATGGCACGAGTAATGGTTTAAGGTTTAATCCACAGAATTTCTCCTTTCAAACTTAAGGCGATAGCAAAGCAAATCATCTCAATAACAAAGGTCTCTTACAAGGGACCATCGTACCACGATCATCAAAGTAAGGTACACCTAGATTTAACAAATCAATTACAACTCAATTCATCCACCCTTTCATATACCACGGATTCCCAATTGCGTAATTGCAGCTCAAGCATAATAACATTCTCTCAACTCCATAATTTGACACATTCCCAAACGTTTCAAAAACCGAAGAACCAATAAGGAATGCTCCATACCAATCTCTTTTCAACTCCTACGGCCACAAGGTAGAACACCGAACAAAACGTCATCATCAATATCATATAGCCCACGAGTTCATTATTAACAAAGTACAACCTCAAGTCAAACATCATCATTAACGTCCCAAGGTATTTCCATCATATATTACATCATCGAATCTCGCTCATATCTATAATCCTCAAGTAATATGGTTCAACTTACAACGAAACCTTACTACTTCAACAAGTCTCCGATACCATAAGATAAGATCATATCTTTAAATCCAAGAACTATAGCCAGATGCTTTTCCCACCCAGCCTATACTCACAAACACACAATAGGAAACCACAAGACGTCACTTAACCTCAATAATATTTCGCACCTCAAGCTATCATTCAAAACTTCTTATTTACACCAATTAGACCTATCATAAGCATGCTCTTCCAAACAATACTAAACTTCTAAGTCCAAAAGACTAATTTACTAATGAGTTTAGAAGTCCTAGCCAACTCATTCAACCTTACACCATCAAATACCATGAACTATCTACACATTAGTCATGGCAAGCATCAAGCATTAAGATCATTTAACATACATTACCACACTTTCCTCAAGGATACCATCTCTCACCACGATAGGGTGAAATTAGATCTATATCATTTTCCTCAAATCACAAGTTCATTCTAACAAACACTAATAGTCCACAAAGTCTAAAATTCTTCCAACCAAGTACAATATGCCACAAACTAAAGGGTAAGGTGTCCACAAAAGGTCACATAAGGAAGTTGATGGTACAAATTGATAAAGAGGAGGAAAGTAACAAGAGTAATTTCCAAGGGAAAAAAAAGAAGTTAGATGATGAAGAAGCATTTAGATAGAAGGAAGAGAGCATAAAACAATAAGGACGAGAGAATTCAAAGATGAGGAAGAAATACAATTCACTTAGGCTAGTAAATCTTCAAATCTCCGGTAGAGTATACTTCTTCTAGGTAACACAATGATCCACCTTAAGACGGTAGATACAAACAAACATAACATCACTCAACACAATCAACAAACATGTTAGAACCTAACAACCATCAAGTACACCAAGACTACCAAGTAAAGTCCTTAATTTCTACCCATCTCTCATTTATTATTTCAAGGTCAAGTAGTTTAAGTTAGGGTTCACGTGTGTGCGTCGGGAGCGATTAAGCTCTGATACCAACTGTGACAACCCTCGCGAATGCGGAAATATAAAACATACAAGCATGTGAAAAGATATGCGGAAATACGGTATTTTAAAAAAACTTTTATACATGCAAGATAGAAAATACGAGGAGTGTCAAAATTACAAACTAAAGTACTAAATATAACAAAGAGACGGGGTCTCTTAATATGTTAACAACCAACAAGTGTTTAGAAAACTAGCTAAAATCGTCTAGAGGTTAATCATCCAGGTACTACGCCCGCTAGCTCACACCCGAACCCAAAATGTCACATCCAAAAAGTCAATCCATGCAAGCAACCTGTTCATTCATGAAAAACATGAACGCCACAGTCAGTGGGGAGTAACTCCGGGTTCTCCCAGCCATATCACATTAAACGTACATCAAAGGAAATACAAAAGTAAATCATGCATATATAGATATACATGTGAGGTACAATAAGAATAGATAGGCAATTCCATAGATAATGATAAGAGCATATGGAATACAAGTCCGAATCCATCATGTTATTCAAAGACTCGGGGAAGACACTCTTAGGCAATCGAATACGCTCACTAGGGCTTGCATCTCACCGTTAGCGGTATAAGATTGATAAGATTGACACTCGACAGACAAACCAGTCAAGTCATGCGATGATCACATAATATCCAACATATTACCATCCATTCACGAACCAAGACATTGACGGTGTTCAATCATGCAATGACCATGAATAATATCATGAAATCACGCAATCACGAACGACGGTGCCCAATCATGCAATGACCATGAATAATCTCATGAAATCACGCATTCAAAGACGACAACACGACGACGACCTCTCTCACGGTAAATGAAACGCACTAGCATCGTGTACAAGGCAAGTATGATTATGGGCATCCACGGGAGTAAAACCTTCCCTGAACGCATACACGATTCCATCCATTTCGTATATGTAGACTAATTTCCTCCTGGTAGGACGACGATAATAATACGGTCCTAGTCTAAATCTGGCCAGACTCTCGGAATAAATCATTTTCCGATTCGACACGTGGTAAGACGTTCCACATCCAAGACTCGGGCTTATAAAATATATATGCCGAGTACCCCAAATTCGGTAGATCCATTCACGAAAGAGGCGTATGAACCTTCCAAGCCTCAGCACAATCGGTCGCTAACAATGCAAATAACACCACCTCGCAAGTATACAACATTTGACGGCCGGGTCGATCAACGCATAGCGTTCAACTCCCAACAACGTCGTCATATTCCCACTACACATGCAATTAAGCAGTAGGATACCTCTCCGTTCCGACATTCCAGCCTTACGAACGGGAAGGTAGCCAAAGGAATGAGAGTACAAAGCACAAGACAAAATAGTGCTCAAACCGTATCATTTGTAAAAACCGACTCAAAGTGGGAACATACCAAAAAACGTCACAAAACATGAGAATAGGGAATCATATAAGTTTAAATATGATAAACATGAGTCAATACATGATACATAAGCATTAGAACAAGTTTATGAAGCATAATGAATAAAAACATAGATCACCTCTCCAAAACAATGTTGTTTGGAAACCAACGAAAACAAGGGTCCACTTCAAACGGTCATAACTAGAGGTCTATATATGGGAATGCAGAAATTCCAATTCGAGGTGATAGCTTAACCTCTTATGGTTCCAACGAGATGTCACACGCCCAAAACAAACAAGTAACGAAGGAGATATGATCATTCTACGAAAAGGGGTCAGTGCAGGAAAACTTCTGTTTCCAGCGGGTGACGCGGCCTGCGTCCTACGACGCAGCCTGTGTCCCCCAACGCAGCCTGCGTCCTTCACGGGACTCAAGGACGAACAAAAATCAACATGTTATCAACAACAAAAACCTCATTTATCGTTACAAATCATCAATTCTCATATCAATTAACAACTAACAACATCCATCAACAACAATACAAGTCATAAGCTTACTAACCATAATCTACATACGGTTTCTATCCTAGAAATCACATAAAACACGTAAATAATATCGAGTAACCCTTCACCGTTACCTTTTCGCGTCTTTAAACGGTTACTAAGCTTTCCTAGTCTCCACCTACAAACCATTAGATAATAAAAGATGAATATCTTTCACCTTGAGAAAGACGGATAATTTAAAAAGCGAGAAAGACGGTAATTTTATTACCAATACGGATAGAGGAAGATGAGAGGGGAAGAATAAGACGAACTTACGTGAATTTGAGCAAGAAATGAATGCGTAGGATCGATATTAAGACTTGAGCAAATATGGAGGCTAGTTTTGGTGGTTTGTATGAGGAAGAAGAAGGAGATTGAGTTGTGAGGGAGTTAGGTTATGAGGGAGTATATATAGGGTGAGTAAGTGGAAAAGTCAACGAAAGTCAAAGACGGTTCCAACGTCAAGAAAATTCAAAGACGACTTAAAATTCAAGAAAAGTCAAAGACGACTTAAAATTTCAAGAAAAGTCAAAGACGACTTAAAATTTCAAGAAAAGTCAAAGACGACTTAAAATTCAAGAAAAGTCAAACTCGACTCAAAAGTCAAGAAAAGTCAAACTCGACTCAAAAGTCAAGAAAAGTCAAACTCGCCTTAAGACGGGATTTTCATGGAATCTCGCAGAAATTCCAAATACGAACTCGAAAATTCTAAATTCGACTCGAAACATAAAAATCTTAATTAAAACATAAAATTACTGAAAAGATTTCGTAAAATATTTCTACTAGAAAAATAGGGTACATTTCCGGGTGTTACAATCACCCCACCTTTTAAAAAGTTTCGTCCTCGAAACTTGAGAGTAGAAAACAAAAGTATCAAGGATAAGAATCGGTTTACAAAATCAACACGAAAACTTTTATAAGGGAGAAATATTTATGAAACGAAGTTCATCTAGCAAACGGTTTAAAGAAAAATTTTTATAAGTGTGAAACTTTACTTACGGATCTCAAGAATGCTCGTCGCGAACGAGAACTCTAATTATCCAAAAAGCAAAGTCGAAATAGTGAAATCGAAATTCAAAACAACGTTAGTAAGTGCAGGACTAGTTATCAGACGCGTCTCCAATAACAAGTGCAAACATCCAACCAAACGCAAAATCCAAATATAAAAGCAAAAGAAATCCATTTTCTCCAAAAAGAGGGTACACAAACCATTTTTAGACTTCTTTGAAACGTTAAATTAGAAATATAATATGGAAATTTGAAAGTTTTATCAAAGATAAAATCAAATAACAAGACATTACACGTACATAGAGCGACTCGAACTTAAAGTTCACAAATCACGATAACAAAATATATACAAAACATGCAAAAACGAAACAAATCGAACTCTTAGGGATATGAAGAACCACGATGAAGTCGGCAGGAAGTTCTACAAGAATTCGACATCACTTACTCTACTAATAAACCAAATCCTCAAGAGAATACAGTTTACCCAATTTACAACTCATCATTTTCAATCATCAGAATTCTACAAAAATATTCCATAATCACAAAACTTCGAGTAACAAATCCCAATTATTCGAATCCAATTAGAATCTGCTGAGGTCCATCGGCACGGTAGACTCCACAACTAACCACCCACATGAAAATTCATTGCGTACTCTAATCTTCTTAGCTCCATCAAAACTCTTATTAGAAACCACCAACAAAATATTTATATCTAGGGAAACAAAACCGCTAACAACCACAAGGTAAAAGAGACTTACCATGAAATCCTTTGATCCCATTTATTCCAAAACTCATTACCCTTCCACTATTAACAATGAACCTTCTCATCTTCAAAAGTTAAATCACAAACCTCAAAAGAGATTAGTCACAAAATCTCATTTCACTTAACTTTTGCCAATCATAGGGCAATGCGACCGTAAATCAATTTATTTAGCTCTTCCAAACTCTCAATACATCGGTTTTCGCTCATGACAATATTCCTCAAGTTGTGTCATCCAATCCAAATTCCACAAAGTATTTATTCCCGTTAGGGTCCAACATTTAAAGACAACAATTTTTCCATGTAACATTTAAAGAACCACTAAAATTCTTAACCACAACTACCAACTATCATTATGCTTATTTCAATTCGATCCTCAAAACGATATTGCAACATTAAGCTTTCATAGTCTAAAACCACTAGGAGAGTTTTCATCCTAAGCTATCCTCAAATCCTTATAATCATCTAAACATGAAACTAGATTAATAGGACGGTTAGGTACCATATTCGAAACTTCTTCAAAACACACCTACTAACCCTTACGATAGCTAATAAGAAAACTACCTCTCAAAAGAGTAGGGATAAAAGAACATGATACAAGGAACATTAGGAAGCGTCATTAAAGACTACGATAAGATGAAAAAGGCGAAGGCGAGAAAAGAAAACGAGGTTGAGGAAGAGACAAAGCAGATAGTAGAGTTATGGAGATATCTGAGTAAGAAAGACAGTACGAGCTTGTAATTTCTTAAAGATCAATCTTGACAAAAACATTCAAGAATGGAAATGAAAAGGAATGATGGCACGAGTAATGGTTTAAGGTTTAATCCACAAATTTCTCCTTTCAAACTTAAGGCGATAGCAAAGCAAATCATCTCAATAACAAAGGTCTCTTACAAGGGACCATCGTACCACGATCATCAAAGTAAGGTACACCTAGATTTAACAAATCAATTACAACTCAATTCATCCACCCTTTCATATAACACGGATTCCCAATTGCGTAATTGCAGCTCAAGCATAATAACATTCTCTCAACTCCATAATTTGACACATTCCCAAACGTTTCAAAAACCGAAGAACCAATAAGGAATTCTCCATACCAATCTCTTTTCAACTCCTACGGCCACAAGGTAGAACACCGAACAAAACGTCATCATCAATATCATATAGCCCACGAGTTCATTATTAACAAAGTACAACCTCAAGTCAAACATCATCATTAACGTCCCAAGGTATTTCCATCATAGATTACATCATCGAATCTCGCTCATATCTATAATCCTCAAGTAATATGGTTCAACTTACAACGAAACCTTACTACTTCAACAAGTCTCCGATACCATAAGATAAGATCATATCTTTAAATCCAAGAACTATAGCCAGATGCTTTTCCCACCAAGCCTATACTCACAAACACACAATAGGAAACCACAAGACGTCACTTAACCTCAATAATATTTCGCACCTCAAGCTATCATTCAAAACTTCTTATTTACACCAATTAGACCTATCATAAGCATGCTCTTCCAAACAATACTAAACTTCTAAGTCCAAAAGACTAATTTACTAATGAGTTTAGAAGTCCTAGCCAACTCATTCAACCTTACACCATCAAATACCATGAACTATCTACACATTAGTCATGGCAAGCATCAAGCATTAAGATCATTTAACATACCTTACCACACTTTCCTCAAGGATACCATCTCTCACCACCATAGGGTGAAATTAGATCTATATCATTTTCCTCAAATCACAAGTTCATTCTAACAAACACTAATAGTCCACAAAGTCTAAAATTCTTCCAACCAAGTACAATATGCCACAAACTAAAGGGTAAGGTGTCCACAAAAGGTCACATAAGGAAGTTGATGGTACAAATTGATAAAGAGGAGGAAAGTAACAAGAGTAATTTCCAAGGGGAAAAGAAGTTAGATGATGAAGAAGCATTTAGATAGAAGGAAGAGAGCATAAAACAATAAGGACGAGAGAATTCAAAGATGAGGAAGAAATACAATTCACTTAGGCTAGTAAATCTTCAAATCTCCGGTAGAGTATACTTCTTCTAGGTAACACAATGATCCACCTTAAGACGGTAGATACAAACAAACATAACATCACTCAACACAATCAACAAACAAGTTAGAACCTAACAACCATCAAGTACACCAAGACTACCAAGTAAAGTCCTTAATTTCTACCCATCTCTCATTTATTATTTCAAGGTCAAGTAGTTTAAGTTAGGGTTCACGTGTGTGCGTCGGGAGCGATTAAGCTCTGATACCAACTGTGACAACCCTCGCGAATGCGGAAATATAAAACATACAAGCATGTGAAAAGATATGCGGAAATACGGTATTTTAAAAACTTTTATACATGCAAGATAGAAAATACGAGGAGTGTCAAAATTACAAACTAAAGTACTAAATATAACAAAGAGACGGGGTCTCTTAAAATGTTAACAACCAACAAGTGTTTAGAAAACTAGCTAAAATCGTCTAGAGGTTAATCATCCAGGGACTACGCCCGCTAGCTCACACCCGAACCCAAAATGTCACATCCAAAAAGTCAATCCATGCAAGCAACCTGTTCATTCATGAAAAACATGAACGCCACAGTCAGTGGGGAGTAACTCCGGGTTCTCCCAGCCATATCACCTTTAACGTACATATAAGGAAATACAAAAGTAAAATCATGCATATATAGATATCCATGTGAGTTGCGATAAGAATAGATAGGCAATTCGATAGATAATGATAAGAGCATATGGAAATCAAATCCGAATCCATCATGATATTCAAAGACTCGGGGAAGACACTCTTAGGCAATCGAATACGCTCACTAGGGCTTGCATCTCACCGTTAGCGGTATAAGATTGATAAGATTGAGACTCGACAGACAAACCAAGTCAAGTCATGCGATGATTACACAAATCCAACATATTATCATCCATTCACGAACCAAGACATTGACGGTGTCCAATCATGCAATGACCATGAATAATATCATGAAATCACGCAATCACGAACGACGGTGCCCAATCATGCAATGACCATGAATAATATCATGAAATCACGCATTCAAAGACGACAACACGACGACGACCTCTCTCACGGTAAATGAAACGCACTAGCATCGTGTACAAGGCAAGTATGATTATGGGCATCCACGGGAGTAAAACCTTCCCTGAACGCATACACGATTCAATCCATTTCGTATATGTAGACTAATTTCCTCCTGGTAGGACGACGATAATAATACGGTCCTAGTCTAAATCTGGCCAGACTCTCGGAATAAATCATGTTCCGATTCGACACGTGGTAAGACGTTCCACATCCAAGACTCGGGCTTATAAAATATATATGCCGAGTACCCCAAATTCGGTAGATCAATTCACGAAAGAGGCGGAAAAACAGCTCAAGCCTCATACAAGCGGTACGCTACATGCAAATAACACCACCTCGCAAGTATACAACATTTGACGGCCGGGTCGATCAACGCATAGCGTTCAACTCCCAACAACGTCGTCGTATGCCCACTAACACATGCATTTAAGCAGTAGGATACCTCTCCGTTCCGACATTCCAGCCTTACGAACGGGAAGGTAGCCAAGGGAATGAGAGTACAAAGCACAAGACAAAATAGTGCTCAAACCGATCATTTGTAAAAACCGACTCAAAGTGGGAACATACCAAAACCGTCACAAAACATGAGAATAGGGAATCATATAAGTTTAAATATGATAAACATGAGTCAATACATGATACATAAGCATTAGAACAAGTTTATGAAGCATAATGAATAAAAACATAGATCACCTCTCCAAAACAATGTTGTTTGGAAACCAACGAAAACAAGGGTCCACTTCAAACGGTCATAACTAGAGTTCTATATATGGGAATGCAGAAATTCCAAGTCGAGGTGATAGCTTAACCTCTTACGGTTCCAACGAGATATCACACGCCCAAAACAAACAAGTAACGAAGGAGATATGATCATTCTACGAAAAGGGGTCAGTGCAGGAAAAATTCTGTTTCCAGCGGGTGACGCGGCCTGCGTCCTACGACGCAGCCTGCGTCCTTCACGGGACTCAAGGACGAACAAAAATCAACATGTTATCAACAACAAAAACCTCATTTATCATTACACATCATCAATTCTCATATCAATTAACAACTAACAACATCCATCAACAACAATACAAGTCATAAGCTTACTAACCATAATCTACATACGGTTTCTATCCTAGAAATCACATAAAACACTTAAATGATATCGAGTAACCCTTCACCGTTACCTTTACGCGTCTTTAATCGATTTCTAAACCTTCCTAGTCTCCACCTACATACAATTAGATAATAAAAGATGAATATCATTCACCTTGAGAAAGACGGATAATTTAAAAAGCGAGAAGACGGTAATTTTATTACCAATACGGATAGAGGAAGCTAAGAGGGGAAGAATAAGACGAACTTACGTGAATTCTATCGAGGAACGAAGGAGATACGTCGATTCTAAGATCAAAATCCAAGAGGGAAATTGGGGTTTTCTTGGAGAGGAAGGAATGTTGTGTTTGTGATTTGTGTTGAATGAAATTAGGTTAAGGAGGGAGTGTTATGTATAGGAAAAAGTCAAAGACGGTTTCAAAGTCGAGAAAGTCAAACCCGACTAAAAAGTTAAGAAAAGTTAAAGACAACTCAAAAGTCAAGAAAATTCAAAGACGACTTAAAATTTAAGAAAAGTCGAAGAAAAGTCAAACTCGTCTTAAAAGTCAAGAAAAGTCAAACTCGTCTTAAAAGTCAAGAAAAGTCAAACTCGTCTTAAGACGGGATTTTCATGAAATCTCGCAGAAATTGCAAATACGAACTCGGAAATTCAAAATTCGACTCGAAACATAAAAAGCTAATTTAAAACTTAAAATTGCTGACAAGGCTTCGTAAAATATTTCTACTAGAAAAATAGGGTACATTTCCGGGTGTTACAATCACCCCACCTTTTAAAAAGTTTCGTCCTCGAAACTTGAGAGTAGAAAACAAAAGTATCAAGGACAAGAATCGGTTTACAAAAGCAACACGAAAGCTTTTACAAGGGAAAACATTTATGAAACGAGGTTCATCTCGAAAATGGTTTAAGGAAAATTCTTCATAAGTGCGAAACTTATTTACGAATCACAAGAGTGCCCGTCGCGAACGAGAACTCTAATTATCCAAAATCAAAACAATGTCGAAATAGTGAAATCGAAAATCAAACAAACGTTAGTAAGTGCAGGACTAGTTGTCAGACGTCTCCAATAACAAGTGCAAACATCCAACCAAACGCAAAATCCAAATATAAAAGCAAAAGAAATCCATTTTCTCCAAAAAGAGAGTACAAAATTCATCTTTAGACTTCTTTGAAAAGTTAATTTAGAAATACAATATGGAAATTCGAAGGTTTTATCAAAGATAAAGTCAAAATAACACGACATTACACGCACATAGAGCGACCCGAACATAAAGTTCACAAATCACGATAACAAAATACATACAAACCACGCAAAAACGAAACAAATCGAATTCTTAGGGATAGGAAGATCACGATGAAGTCGGCAGGAAGATCTATAAGGGTTCGACACCACTAACTCCATCAAATAAACTAGTCCTCAAGAGAAAGTAATGTACCTCAATTACACTTTAACCATCCTAAAACGCCAAACTCCATAAACATTATTTACAACAATCACAATCGAAGTAACAAACATAATTATCTAAGATCCAACTAGCCTCATTCAGATCTCACGACAAGGAAAATTCCACAATCCATTATCGATTATAATGATTCTTTAATACGCCCTAACATCCTTAATTCGATCATTACTACGCTCGAAGCCTCAATTATAAATAGTCACATTAGCAAACTACGGAGGTTACTAATCCTCAAGATAATGGGTTCACCATTCTATCTCTATATTCCATAACAACTGAGCACTCACTATCCAAAGCTTGCTACGAATATTTCTCAATCTCACACTATGATTCCTTAAGAATAAAAGAGAATTACTAACTCCAAACCACAAATGATCAATCACTTGGCAATCAGACAACCATTCAAATCATATCGTTCATCTAAAACTCAATATGAATCGATTTTCATTTACGACACAACTCCTCAAACTTTGGGTACCGGGTCAATTTCCCTAAAGCAAGGTCTCTTTTAGAATCCACCAATTAGAGACATCCAATTCCCAAATGATATACCAAGCAACCGTTATAATACCCAACAACAACGAACTATTATCATGATCAACTAAATTATCAAAATAATACTAGAATACCAAGCTCCAAATCTAAAACCACTAAGAGAGGATACATTATCACTATTAGGATTCATCCTAGAGTTTAAGTCCGATTTTCCATGATCAAAAGCAACATGAAATTTGCTAAATCCAAAGACACATATTCTAGCTAAAGAATCCCAAAATTCATTACACTTATTCTCTAAGCTTTAGAAACGGAGTATCCAATCCACTAGAGCAAAGATGAAGGAGCAACGAGATAGGAAACGATAAGGAATCTCAAGGAGAACACGAGAATAATTCAAGCACGAGATTACAAGAGAGGAGCGCTGAAAATAACGAGGTCAAGAAAGAGACAAAGCAGATAGTAGAGTTATGAAGCTATCTGAGTAAGAAAGAAAGTACGAGCTTGTAATTTCTTAAAGATCAATCTTGACAAAAAACATTCAAGAATGGAAATGAAAAGGAATGATGGCACGAGTAAGGGTTTAAGATTTAATCCACAAAGTTTCTCCTTTCAGACTTAGGGTGATAGTAAAGCAACTCATCCCAAACAAAGGTCTCTTACAAGGGACCATCGTACCACAATCATCAAAGTAAGGTACACCTAGATTTAACAAATCGATTACAACCCAAATCATCCATCCTTTCATATCACACGGATTCCCAATTGCGGAATTGTAACTCAAGTATAATAACATTCCTTTAGCTCAAAAATTCAACACAACCTCAAAGGTTTGTTTAATTGAAGGACCAACAAATACTCTCTTATACTCGGTCATTTTCAAGTCTATAGCCCACGAGTTCAATATTATCAAAGTACAACATCAAGCCAAACATCATCATTAACATCCCAAGGTATTTCCATCCTAGATCACATCATCGAATCTCTCTCATATCTATAATCCTCAAGTAATATGGTTCAACTTACAACGAAACCTTACTACTCCAAACGAGTCTCCAATACCATAAGATAAAATCATATCTTTAAATCCAAGAACTATAGCCAAATGCTTTTCCACCAAGCCTATAC
This sequence comes from Heliosperma pusillum, assembly GCA_022085475.1. NCBI lineage: Eukaryota > Viridiplantae > Streptophyta > Magnoliopsida > Caryophyllales > Caryophyllaceae > Heliosperma > Heliosperma pusillum. Next base: position 14,385 of record JAIUZE010005012.1, read on the forward strand.
TCACAAACACACAATAGGAAACCACAAGACGTCACTTAGTCTCAAAAGCATTTTACACCTCAAGGTATCACCCAAATATTCTCACTTAGAACAACTAGCTCCAATTTAGATATGATCCTCAAGACACTCTAATATTACTAAACTCCTAAGTTCAAAAGATTAAATCACTAATGGGTTAAGAAGTCTTAGCCAACTCATTCAACCTTACACCATCAAATATCATGAACTATCCACACATTAGTCATGACAAGCATCAAGCATTAAAATCATCAAACTTATCTTACTACCTTTCCTTAGAGTTACAACCAATAATCAATATAGGGTGAATTTAGATCTACACCATTTTCCTCAAATCACAAATTCATTCTAACAAACACTAATATTCCACAAAGTTCAAAATTCTTCCGACCAAGTATAAGATATCACAACAAATGGGTATGGCATCCACCAAAATGTTACATGAGGAAGGTAAGGATACAAATTGATAAGATGGAGGAACTATCAGGTAATTTCCAAGAGGCAAACAAGTTGGAAGAGAAAGAAGCACCTAGATAGATGGAAGAGAGCATAATACATTAAGGACGAGATAATTCATAGATGAGGAAGAAATACTCTTCAATTAGGATTGTCAATCTTCAAATCTTCGGTCGAGGATACTTCTTCTAGGTAACACAATGATCCACCTTAAGACGGTAGATACAAACAAACATAACATCACTCAACACAATCAACAAACAAGTTAGAACCTAACAAACATCAAGTACACCAAGACTACCAAGTAAAGTCCTTAATTTCTACCCATCTCTCATTTATTATTTCAAGGTCAAGTAGTTTAAGTTTAGGGTTCAAGTGTGTGCGTCGGGAGCGATAAAGCTCTGATACCAACTGTGACAACCCTCGCGAATGCGGAAATAATAAACAAACAAGCATGTGAATTATATTGCGGAAATAGGTAGTTTTTAAAAACTTTTATACATGCAAGTTAAATAAAACGAGGAGGAGTGTCAAAATATTCAAAACTTAAGGGAAATATAACAAAGAGACGGAGTCTCTTCAAATGTTAGCAAAGAACAAGTGTTTAGCAAAACTAGCTAATATCGTCTAGAGGTGAAACTTCCAGGGACAACGGCCGCTAGCTCACACCCGAACCCCAAAACATCATAGCCAAAAAGCCATCCATGCAAGCAACCTGTTCATTCATGAAAAACATGAACGCCACAATCAGTGGGGAGTAACTCCGGGTTCTCCCAACCATATCACATTAAACGTACATAGAAGGAAATACAAAAGTAAAATCATGCATATATAGATATACATGTGAGATACGATAAGGATATATAGGCAATTCGATAAATAATAATAAAATCATGTGGAAATCAAATCCGAAACCATCATGTTATTCAAAGACTCGGGGAACACACTCTTAGGCAACCGAATACACTCACTATTGCTTGCATCTCACCGTTAGTGATGTGCAGTTTGTCGTCGGGACTGCTATCAAACAATATTTATAAGCCAACCATACTAGCTAATGAAGCTAGTGGTAAGTCGGGTGTCGAATTCACAGGGAGGACTATTGTTTAAACGGATGTAGGGTGTCTAGTGTTCAATTCTATGGTGTTTACAGTTTTGAGGGGTTGAGTTTAGAGAGAAACAAAATCTAAATGATAAACAAAAGACCAAAGCTTAATAACCAACAAATGCTTAATGAAAGGAAATGTAAAATCAATAGAGAACGAAACTAGGGTGTGTCGGAACTGTCGATATTGAGTCGGGAAATGGATGTCAAGGTAATGCATCGGTCTCGGGTGGTGACTATATTACTTTGTAGGTCTCAACAGTCACCGCCTATTTGAGTTTGGTCGTCTATGCCTATATTACTTGGTCGGTCTCAATAGGCTTATACTACGGCGCGAGTCAAGAGTCGTCACTATCAACTAACACGATGAAACAAACAAAGAGGCTATGCAAAACATTTTAATCAACAAGTCAATGCCCTAATCCATATCGATTCGTCCCTAACCTAGTATGGAATTTAGCTACTCATAGGTGAAATAGATCTAAGCATATGAACTACTGTATTAGCATAAGATATCATAGCAAAGCGATGTGGAAACAATAAACGAACGAAATAACTAAATGCGAAACAAAGGAACCTGAAATAGGGCAAAAACAAGGAGGATGTCGATCGGTATAAGGTTATGTCGATCGGTATAGTGTTGTAAACGAACGAAAACTTAAACCTAATCGACTAAAATGTAAAACAATAATCTAAAATGGTGTTTTAGAGCGGAAGCTCGATCCGTGACAAGGGATCTTGCGTCTAGGGAGAGATACCTGCTCACTCTCTTCACTTCTCCTTCATATAGAGTTAGGTTTTCTCTGATTTGGGCCCGATCTTGCGTCCTAGTGGCTTGGGCTTCGATAAGCTCGAGTCCCTTCCCCAACAAAGCGTGCCCCGTGGATTAGAGAGGTAGTTGGACCATCCCTCGAGGCTCCCACCGATCGGTGGGCTTGTTCATTGGCCTCTGACGATCGGTGGATGGGTCTTGACGATAGGTGTGGGCTTGAATTGTCCTCTATAGGTCTTCATTTGATAGTTCAAGGTAGATGTGGGCTCCCAACGATAGGTGGGCTTGTATGAAGTGTCCACAAGGCTTAGGAAGAAGTGGAAAGGGCCCCTAGGATGTCTCTGACGATCGGTGGGAGGCATCACCGATCGGTGGCACTGTTAAATTCCTGCACCGCGCACTGAACTTAAAACGTCCGCCATTTCTTCGTTACTTGGCGGATTTTGGCGTTCTTGGTCTCATTTCGAAGCTAAGAAAGAGATCTATCTTATCAAACTTGAATCGCCTCAATCACATATCTAGAACGCAATCTATTTCCCTTCAAACTATCCAAAATGCATCCAAAAGCACCCCGGGAAGTCCTAAACCTGCAATTGAGGAACAAAACATACCAAAGTAGCATAGGCGAGGGATATGACATGAAATCGGCTCAAATGAGCAATAAGTAAGACTGAAATGGGGGCGAATAAGTGTGTAAATGTGCATATAAAATATGCACATCAGTTAGCGGTATAAGATTGATAAGATTGAGACTCGACAAACAAACCGAGTCACGTCATGTGATGATCACAATAAATCCAACATATTATCATCCATTCACGTACCAAGACATTGACGGTGTCCAATCATGCAATGACCATGAATAATATCATGAAATCACGCATTCAAAGAACGACGACACAAGACGACATCTCTCACGGTAAATCAAACGCACTAGCATCGTGTACATGGCAAGTATGATTAAAAGGTATCCACGGGATAAAGCATTTCCCTGAACTCATACACGATGCTACATTTCGTATATGTAGACTAATATCCTCCTGGTAGCACGACGATAATAATACGGTCCTAGTCTAAACCTGGCCAGGATCTCGGAATATAACGTGTTCCAATTCGACATGCGATAAAACGTTTCGCATCCAAGACTCGGTCTTACAAAGAAAACGCCGAGTACCCCAAATTCGGTAGATCAATTCACGAAAGAGGCGGAAAAGAGCTCAAGCCTCATAACATGCGGTACGCTACATGCAAATAACACCACCTCGCAAGTACACAACATTTGACGGCCGGGTCGATCAACGCATGCGTTCAACTCCCAACAACGTCGTCGTATGCCCACTACACATGCAATTAAGCAGTAGGATACCTCTCCGTTCCGACATTCCAGCCTTACGAACGGGAAGGTAGCCAAGGGAAAGAGAGTACAAAGCACAAGACCAAACCGTGCTCAAACCGTATCATTTGTAAAAACCGACTCAAAGTGGGACATAGAAAAACCGTCACAAAACATGTGATACAAGCGAATGAAATATCATATATCCAAAACATGAATATTATAAGTCACTACGTAAAATTATACGATAAACGAATCATGCGAACTATTCTAAATTACAAGCTTTAGAAATTATAGGAGGAAAACACAGCCGTTTTCCAGGCCGGTGTGGAGGGAGGCGGCCGGTACCCCGGCTCAGAGCACAAATACACACAAAACGCAAGTTTGGAAACTAACTAAAACAAGGGTCCACTTCAAACGGTCATAACTAGAGTTCTACATATGCAAATTCAGAAATTCTAAGTCGAGGTGATAGCTTATCCTCTTACAATTCTAACGAATGGTCACAAGACCAAAACAAGCAAGTAACGAAGGAGATATGATCATTCTACGAAAAAGGGTCGGTGCAGTGAATTCCCAGCCGGCCACTGAACCGGCAGCCGGTCCTTCGGCCAGGACTACCCCTTACCCGAGAACAACATACACAAGTTCAATCATTTTCAATTCTCATATTTAACTTCTATCAACTATCAACAATCAATAATCATCATCAACAATCATCAACTAACAACAATCATCAACAATAACTCAATTCCTAAGCTTACTAATCATATTATAAATACGAATTCTAACATAGAAATCATATAAAACACGTAAATGATATCGAGTAACCCTTCACCGTTACCTTTACGCGTCTTTAATCGATTCTAAACCTTCCTAGTCTCCACCTACATACAATTAGATAATAAAAGATGAATATCATTCACCTTGAGAAAGACGGATAATTTAAAAAGCGAGAAAGACGGTAATTTTATTACCAATACCGATAGAGGAAGCTAAGAGGGGAAGAATAAGACGAACTTACGTGAATTTCAACAAGAAACGAAAGAGCTATGATGATTCTAAGAATGGATCAAAGAGGGAGGCAAGGGTTTGAGATTTCTTTAGAAAGAAGTAATGTTGAATGTGTTTGTGTGAATGAGAAATATGTTAAGTGTAGTATGAGATATTTAAGTGGAAAAGTCAAGAAAAAGTCAAAGTCGCCTTAAGACGAGATTCTCATGGAATCTCGCGGAAATTCCAAATACGAACTTGGAAATTCTAAATTCGACTCAGAAAATTAAATTTACGGTTAAAACTAAATTTCACTGAAAAGTTTCCGTAAAATATTTTCACTATAAAAATAGGGTACATTTCCGGGTGACACAGCTTATGCTTGTGAGGTCTTCAAGTTTATAGCCTATTGCCTTTTTATGTTTTCTCAAAACAATCAATAGTGAGTTTAACTGATTTTCATCTAGAAGAGCACTCACTATGACCGGGCAATATTCAGACTCATCTAAAAAAGCATATTTTACATTTGAGGGAAGAGGTTTAAGTTCAGGTTTATGTACTTCTGCCTTGACAGGAGTATCAATTAAGCTTATAAACTCCTTAACTTCTTCAGACGGTATCTCTTTATGTGACAACCCTCGCGAATGCGGAAATATAAAACATACAAGCATGATGAAATTACCCCGTCTAGACGAAATTACCCCATCTAACATAGCTGGTCAAGATGAAATTACCCCGTCTAGTCGGAAATACGGTATTTTAAAAAACTTTACATGCAAGAAAGAAAAATACGAGGAGTGCCAAAATATTAAAAACTAAATAAAAATACCACAAGAGACGTAGTCTCTCAAAGTGTTAACAAAAGACAAAGTGTCTAGCAAACTAGCTAATTAACGACTAGAGGTTAATCTTCCAGGGACAACGCCCGCTAGCTCACATCCGAACCCAAAATAGCACAAGCAAAAAGCCAACCAATCAAGCAACCTGTTCATCCATAAAAAACATGAATGCCACAGTCAGTGGGGAGTAACTCCGGGTTCTCCCAGCCATATCACATTAAACGTACATATAAGGAAATACAAAAGTAAAATCATGCATATATAGATATACATGTGAGATACGATAAGAATAGATAGGCAATCCAATATATAATGATAAAAGCATATGAAGTACAAGTTCGAAACCATCATGTTATTCAAAGACTCGGGGAAGACACTCTTAGGCAACCGAATACGCTCACTAGGGCTTGCATCTCACCGTTAGCGTTATAAGTTTGATAAGATTGAGACTCGACAAACAAACCATGCCAAGTCATGCGATGATCACAATAAATCCAACATATTATCATCCATTCACGAACCAAAACATTGACGGTGCCCAATCATGCAATGACCATGAATAATATCATGAAATCACGCATTCAAAGACGACGGTGCCCAATCATGCAATGACCATGAATAATATCATGAAATCACTCATTCAAAGACGACGACACGACGACATCTCTCACGGTAAATGAAACGCACTAGCATCGTGTACATGGCAAGTATGATTAAAAGGCATCCACGGGATCACATTTCCCTGAACTCATACGCGATGCTTACATTTCGCCTATGTAGACTAATTTCCTCCTGGTAGCACGACTGCAACGGGAGTATGTGACCAAGCCAAGACACGAGCCATGACACGAGCTCAAGACAAGACACAAACTCAAGACAAGACTCAACATCAAAACAACAACCTACATTCAGACAACACCATGACCAGCTATGACAATGTTCTATTCAGCCCAAGCCACAACCACTTCAAGCCTGCTAAGACAACACCACCACAACCAGAACAAAGCCTAGCCATCCACTTCCCAAGACTAGGCCACAACAAAGCTCAGCCAACAGCCCCACAAACCCAACACAACAGAAACAGCCCCCAGCCAAAAACAGCCTATCACAGCCTTTCTAAACAAGGTCCATGGGGCCCCACACAATCAAACAAGCCTAACCAACCCTCAAACCTATGTCTTGGGAAGGTCCTCTACCACTTTCCCCAGGACTTCCCTCCCCAGAAACAAACACACAAAGAGTTAGCTTAGGGACAACTTCAGACTGTCCAGATTTCAGCCTTTTTGCAGTAGTTAACATGTCACTATCAAACTTTCCTTTTATGATCAAACAAACTCGAGGGCCTTTTAGAAGGACCTTTGGCATCCATCCCACTTCAGTTGAGCTCAAGAATCAATCTCAGAAGTCCACCCCTCCACCAGTTTCAACCCCAACAAACCCATTAAGGCAGATTGTCCTATTAGAACTACTTTTCTACTTTATTGCTTTATGCTGAACAATGTAGCTGTTATTTCTGTTTCTTTTGCAAGCCAATTGTGGCCCTAGGATGTATTGAACGAGTAGGATGTAATCTCCTTGCCTATATAAGGCCTTTTCCTAATGAATGAAAGACAGATTTGAAGTAAAACATACAACTGAAACCTTGTTTCTGTTGAAATCTCTTGGCTGTGTGCTTGAGACAACTTCCTTTGCTTTGTGCTTGGAAGTGAGCTTGGGTCCTTAGCTGTGTGCTGGGATCAAGGTTCAGCCCTCAACCATTGGCTTTGTGCTTTGGTTAAGGTCCTATCCTTGTTCTTTAACAATCAATTCAAACAGAAACAGAGTACTTGCAAGTGTCTTAATCTTAGCTCAATTTGTCATTGTTTAGTTGTCTTTTCTGAATAGTTTCAGTGCAAATTGGTTATCATAGCTTTGGTTTGTGAGTTCATCTACCTAACTACATTAAAAACACAAAATACAACCATGAGTGAAGAGAGAATCACAGGTATTGAAAACACAGTTCAAGATCTTGTCAGAACTGTAATGGAGGTCTCTAGATCTGTCAATGAACTCCTTGAGGGCCAACAGAACAATGATACAAGGGGAGGCAGAGGTCGAGGACGAGGAGCACCTTTCCCACAAGGTGGAGTAAGGAGGAGACAACCTGTAGATCAGTTTGAAATGTCAGATTCAGATGGCTCAGATCACAATCTTCTCAGACACCAAGACAAAGATATCAAGGTAGAGATTCCTGACTTTCTAGGTAGCTTGAACCCTGATTATTTCTTAGATTGGCTAAGGTCTGTAGAAAGAGTCTTTGAGTTTAAAGGATACACTGATAGAAAGGCTTTTAAGGTTGCTATCATGAAACTAAAAGGCTATGCCTCACTTTGGTATGAAAACATGAAAACCTTGAGGGTTAGAGAAGGGAAAGAACCTGTAAAGTCATGGCTCAAACTAAAAAAGAAAATGAGAGCTAAGTTTGTCTCTAGGGACTACACTCAAGACATGTTCATTAAGCTTACTCACCTAAAGCAAGACCAAAGACCTCTAGAGTCCTACCTAAGAGACTTTGAACAACTCACTTTGCAATGTGAGGTTGTTGAGAAATCTGAACAAAAGATAGCAAGGTTCTTAGAGGGGTTGGATGAAAGGGTAGCTAGCAAAGTCAGGCTACAAAACATATACTCCTTTGAGGAAGCTGTCAACTTGTCTTTAAGGGTAGAAAAATTGGGAAAAGGAAAGGCCAGTGCTTCTAAGACACCTTCCAGAACCCCCACCTTCAAGCCTTTTGTAGGAGTTAAGATAGGAGAACCTGTGGTTCCTGTTTAGACTCCTTTCAACCTTGATAAAGGCAAGGCTGTTGAGGCAGGCCAAAGGAAGACTACCCCTCTCAAAAAGTGCTTTCAATGTCAAGGGTATGGGCATTTTGCTAGGGAATGCCCATCTAAAAGGGCTCTGAGTACCCTAGAAGTAATCCATTGGGGAGATGATGAGGTGTTGGTCTGTGATGAGGAGATGGAAGAGCCTGAGATAGAGGCTAGTGAGGAGTTGATAGAACCTGATGCTGGGTTAAGTCTGGTGACTTGGAGGGTGATGCACACACAACCCCCACCCTTAGAAGAAGATCAAAGACACCAGATCTTTAGAACTAGGTGCACCATAAAAGGGAGGGTGTGTAATCTGATTGTGGATGGAGGGAGTTGCACCAATGTAGCCTCTAAGACAATGGTGGATAAACTAACATTGGCCACCAAAGACCACCCTCAACCTTACAAGCTTAGGTGGCTGAACAAGGGGGCTGAAGTTAGTGTAGATCAACAATGTGTTGTTCCATTTTCTATTGGGAAAGGATATGCTGATGAGGCCTTGTGTGATGTACTGCCTATGGATGCTTGTCACCTTCTATTAGGGAGGCCATGGGAGTTTGATAGGGATGCCATACACCATGGGAGAGACAACACTTACACCTTCAAGTATGGGAAGAAGAAGATCACCCTAGCACCTTTACCACCTGCTTTAAAGATCAACCCAAACCCCATGAGTGAGGCTTCCAAAGAAGTCATGTTGATAAGTGAATCAGAAATCGCACAAGAGCTAAGTGAGCTACAACCTGTATACATATTGCTAGTCAAGGAGACTGGGATGAGTATCATTGATATCCCTGAAGAGGTCAAATCTATCCTAGAAAGCTATGGTGATGTCTTCCCTACTGAGCTTCCTAGTGGACTGCCACCACTTAGAGGGATAGAGCACCACATTGACCTAGTGCCTGGAGCTATCTTACCCAACAAGCCAGCCTACAGTAGTGACCCTAAGGCTACACAAGAGCTCCAACTTCAAGTAGGTGAACTACTCAACAAGGGCTATGTCAGAGAGTCCCTCAGTCCTTGTGCTGTACCAGCCTTGCTTGGGCCAAAGAAGGATGGGACTTGGCGTATGTGTATTGATAGTAGGGCCATCAACAACATTACCATCAAGTATAGGTTTCCCATACCTAGACTTAATGATATTCTGGATGAGCTAAGTGGGGCTCAAGTGTTCACTAAGATTGAGCTGAGGCAGGGCTACCACCAAGTGAGGATAAGAGCAGGGGATGAATGGAAGACAGCTTTCAAGACTAAACATGGGCTCTATGAATGGCTGGTGATGCCTTTTGGGTGGTCTAATGCCCCTAGCACCTTCATGAGGTTGATGACAGAGGTCCTAAGGCCTTACTTAGGCAAGTGTGTAGTGGTTTACTTTGATGATATTCTTATTTACAGTTCAACAAAGGGAGAACATTTGCAACATCTGAAGATGTTGTTTGAGTTCCTAAGAGAAAACAAGTTGTATGGCAAGCTAGAGAAGTGCACCTTCATGCAGCCTGAGGTTTACTTCCTTGGATTCATCATCTCTAAGAAAGGGGTAGCAGTTGATCCTGAGAAAGTGCAAGCAATCAAGGAATGGCCCATTCCCCAAACTGTTACTGATGTAAGAAGTTTCCATGGGTTGGCATCTTTCTATAGGAGGTTCATACAAGGGTTTAGTTCAATCATGGCCCCTATTACTGAGTGCATGAAGAATGGAGAGTTCAAGTGGAATGAGAAGGCTGAAAGGTCCTTCAATCTGATCAAAGAGCTATTGTGCAAGTCTCCAATATTTGTTCTACCAGACTTTAACAAACTCTTTGAGGTAGAGTGTGATGCCAGTGGTCTTGGCATAGGAGCTGTGCTTACTCAAGAAAAGAAACCTGTGGCATACTTTAGTGAGAAGCTAAATGGGGCCAAGCTTAACTATCCCACATATGACAAGGAATTCTATGCCATTGTGAGGGCATTGAATCATTGGGGACACTACTTGAAGCCTAAGCCTTTTGTGCTTCATTCTGATCATGAGGCTCTCAAATACATCAATGGACAACACAAACTCAACCCCAGGCATGCCAAATGGGTAGAGTTCTTGCAATCCTTCTCATTCTCCAGCCAGTACATAGAAGGTAAGAACAATGTTGTAGCTGATGCATTGTCTAGAAGGTCTGTAATGTTGACCTTCATGGAGCAAAGGGTGTTGGGGTTTGAATTTATGAAAGAGCTCTATCAAGAGGACCCCGACTTCAAGCATGAATGGGAGGTACACCAAGAAGGGCAAGTCAAGAAAGGGAGCAAGTACACAGCTCAAGAAGGATACTTATTCTATGGAAACAAACTATGTGTGCCTAAGGGACCTTATAGGGGACTACTGGTCAAAGAGGTTCACTCCAATGGCCTTGCTGGTCACTTTGGGGTACAGAAGACCTATGACCTCTTACAAGATCAGTTCTATTGGCCTAAGATGCTCAGTGATGTGCAAGATGCCCTCAAGAGATGCAGATCTTGTCAACTAGCCAAGGCACACTTTCAAGCAGGCCCTTACACACCACTTCCAGTACCCAGCAAGCCTTGGGAAGACCTCAGTATGGACTTTATTGTAGCCTTACCTAGAACTCAAAGGGGAAAAGATTCAATCATGGTGGTTGTAGATAGATTCAGCAAGATGGCACATTTCATTGCTTGTAAGACGACTGAGGATGCATTGGGGGTAGCTGAACTATACTTTAGGGAGGTTGTCAAGTTACATGGGGTCCCTAGAAGCATTGTCTCAGATAGAGACACAAAGTTCATGAGCCATTTCCGGAGAACCTTGTGGAAGCTATTGAAGACTAGGTTATTGTTTAGTACTTCTCACCATCCCCAAACTGATGGGCAGACAGAAGTCACTAACAGAACACTAGGGAAGATCTTAAGGAGCATTGTTTCTAAGTCATTGAAAGATTGGGACCTCAAGCTAGCACAAGCTGAGTTTGCCTTCAACCGAGCTCCCTCCAGCAGCACAGGTAAAAGTCCTTTTGAAACAGTTTATGGCACTAATCCTCTCATGCCTACAGACCTAGCACCAGTCAAAGGAAACAAGACAAGCTATGATGCAAAGAAAAGAGTTGAGCAAATGATACAGATTCATGAGCAAGTCAAGAAGCAGATTGAAAGGTCCAATGAGTTGTACAAGGCCAGGTCCAAGGGGCCTAATAAAGCAAGGGAATTCAAAGCAGGGGATCTTGTATGGTTGCATTTAAGAAAAGAGAGATTTCCAGACAAGAGGAGAAACAAGCTCATGCCAAGGGCTGATGGACCATTTGAGATATTGGAGAAGATAGGCACCAATGCTTACAAGGTGGATCTACCAGGAAGCTCTGGTGTACATGGTACTTTCAATGTTGGAGACCTGAGTCCTTACCATGGTGAATCAGATGATGAAGGTGAGGAAGATTTGAGGGCAAATCCTTTTCAAGAAAAGGAGGGTGCAACGGGAGTATGTGACCAAGCCAAGACACGAGCCATGACACGAGCTCAAGACAAGACACACACTCAAGACAAGACTCAACATCAAAACAACAACCTACATTCAGACAACACCATGACCAGCTATGACAATGTTCTATTCAGTCCAAGCCACAACCACTTCAAGCCTGCTAAGACAACACCACCACAACCAGAACAAAGCCTAGCCATCCACTTCCGAAGACTAGGCCACAACAAAGCTCAGCCAACAGCCCAACAAACCCAACACAACAGAAACAGCCCCCAGCCAAAAACAGCCTATCACAGCCTTTCTAAACAAGGTCCATGGGGCCCCACACAATCAAACAAGCCTAACCAACCCTCAAACCTATGTCTTGGAAAGGTCCTCTACAACTTTCCCCAGGACTTCCCTCCCCAGAAACAAACACACCAAGAGTTAGCTTAGGGACAACTTCAGACTGTCCAGATTTCAGCCTTTTTGCAGTAGTTAACATGTCACTATCAGACTTTCCTCTTATGATCAAAAAAACTCGAGGGCCTTTTAGAGGGACCTTTGGCATCCATCCCACTTCAGTTGAGCTCAAGAATCAAGCTCAGAAGTCCACCCCTCCACCAGTTTCCACCCCAACAAACCCATTAAGGCAGATTGTCCTATTAGAACTACTTTTCTACTTTATTGCTTTATGCTGAACAATGTAGCTGTTATTTCTGTTTCTTTTGCAAGCCAATTGTGGCCCTAGGATGTATTGAACGAATAGGATGTAATCTCCTTGCCTATATAAAGCCTTTTCCTAATGAATGAAAGACAGATTTGAAGTAAAACATAAAACTGAAACCTTGTTTCTGTTGAAATCTCTTGGCTGTGTGCTTGAGACAACTTCCTTTGCTTTGTGCTTGGAAGTGAGCTTGGGTCCTTAGCTGTGTGCTGGGATCAAGGTTCAACCCTCAACCATT
>JAIUZE010005014.1:0-102022 GCA_022085475.1 Heliosperma pusillum
AAGATATAGTTTCATATCGTGATCCGAGATTCTGTTCCCGATTCTGGACGGCTTTACAAGAAGCCATGGGTAGTAAATTGTTGATGAGCACAACATTTCATGCCGCTACTGATGGTCAAACCGAGAGAACGATCCAAACTTTGGAAGATCTTCTCCGAGCTTGTACTTTAGACTTTCACGCTTCTTGGGAGAAGTGTTTGCCTCTGGTTGAATTTTCTTATAACAACAGTTACCATGCTTCTATCAAGATGTCACCGTACGAGGCTTTATACGGTAGGAAGTGCCGTAGTCCTGTTTGTTGGGATCAAGTACAAGATGATCATATGTTGAGTCCCGACATAGTGACTGAAACTATTGATCAAGTTCAAGTCATTCGTGAGCGAATGAAAGCCGCTCAAGATAGACAGAAATCCTATGCCGATGTTCGTCGACGACCACTTGAATTTGATGTTGATGACCGTGTATTCCTTAAAGTGTCACCAATGAAAGGAGTGAAACGGTTTGGAGTAAAGGGAAAGTTGAGTCCTAAATATATTGGACCGTTTCGTGTGCTTAAAAGAGTTGGTCCCGTTGCTTATCGTTTGGAATTACCTCCGAACTTGAGTAAAGTTCATGATGTGTTCCATGTTTCGCCATTGAAGAAGTATATCAGTGATCCGAGTCATATTATTCAGGAGGAAGTGTTGGACTTGGAACCTAATTTGGCTTTGGAAGAAAGGCCGATTCTTATACTTGAAAGGGCTAACAAACAACTCAGAAACAAAGTGGTATCCTTAGTTCGTATTCTTTGGCGTTGTGGAAACGTTGAATCAGAAACTTGGGAACCCGAAGCTAAAATGTTAGCTAAATATCCCGAGCTCTTTGCTTGAGGTAAATCTACTTCTTTCTTCCCTCTTTCTATTCGATTTATTCTTTCGAATATTCCGTTCTTTCTATCGAATATCATCTTTTATAGATAGATTATTAGAAGTTTTAGTTAGAAATTTTAAACATAGATAGTAGAGTTATTACCTTTACTATAGAATTTTTGAACTAAAAACTTTTGGGAAATGTTTGATGATTTCAAGTATTTTTAGCGTCAAGGAGTGTTGAGACTCGTTATTGGAGACGTTCGATAACTAGTTTTCTCATTTGTTGATGTGAAAATGTATCTTTTAAAATCTTTGACTTGGGATGTCGATGTTCTTAACTGCAGACGAGAACTTTCCGCCCCATGGATAAGACCCTGTATTTTTATTACAAATATATTTTTAAAGGTTTGAAATAGACCTACATATATGTCACATTCCTTCTTCTAAGTTTCGAGGACGAAACTTTTTAAAAGGAGGGGTGATTGTAACAACCCGAAAAGTATCCTATTTTTCTAGTGAAAATATTTTACGGATACTTTTCAGCATATTTAAGTTTTAAATTAGAATTTATTGTTTCCAGTCGAATTTGGAATTTCCGAGTTCGTATTTGGAATTTCTGCGAGATTCCATGAGAATCCCGTTTTTAAGTCAACTTTTACTTTCGTTGACTTTTCCGACTCACCCCGTAAATTGAAAGCCCGAAATTTTATTTAAAAAAATAATGAATTTAATTTATTTTTATTAAGATTTATTTGAATTTATGATAATTTAATATAATTATTTTTAATTTATTCGGAATTTAAGAGAAGGTTTTACGGTTTAAACCCGAACGTCATTTAACTATTCCCGAGACAACTTAAGTCCCGAAACAAACCCGAAACCCGACTTTGGCATGAGTCACACGCCCCATGTCATATTTTTCCACTCACTTTAGATCTTTTAATTCTTTTGATTAAACTAATACGAATATCTAAGATATTTGTAACTTTATCGATCCGTCATCTTAAACTCCGAAAATCGCTTAAAAAACAGACCCGATTCTTCTACAATCACACGTCTCCTCCTCTCCTCTTAGGACTAGATATTTTCCTTTCTTTTGATTACAATAACATAATATCTAATTAATATCTAGATATTTGATTAAACTATCATTAAACCTAATAATATCTAATTAATTACCTTAATATAATTATAAAACCCGAGTCAATTCCGTAACAACAATTTCAAAACCCGACTCCATTAACCCTCTATATTTACACGGCACTCCCTCCCCCATTACTCACCACTTATCTTTTCATTTTACACTAAATCAACTTAATATCTAATTAATACTTTCTTTAATATAATCAAAATCGTTCTTGGTGTTCTTCATCGTTCTTCATCGTTCTTCATCGTTCTTGAGCAAAATCGTCACACAACCTTCATTACTTGTTCAAATCCGTCCTAACTTTCATTTCTAAAGTCTCCTCTTCGCTCTTCATCTCCACGTACGTTTTATTTCCAATTCCGACAAAATCGTTTTCAACACTTTAATTGTTGAAATTCAAGTTTTAATTCTAATAATGTTATTCTTGTCATTTTTTATAGGAGAAGATTTTGAAGACGAGTTTGGTGACTCGTATATTTTAGGAGAAGACTAGTAGACGGGTTTATACTTCTTATTTTTTTGGTGCTACTTGATTTTGTGCTAGCTATGGTAACGATTCCGAGTTACTCGACGAATTAATGTTACATACTTTTGTTTTGTTCATGTTATTGTTATTTACGATTTTTGGTAGTACCATGATAAGTAGTTATTATTATTATGTTGTATGAATTTTTAACATGTTTGTTGTTCTTGATAAATTTGGATGATTAGTTCATAATTATAATTTTAGTATGAATGATGGTTGAATTGGTTGTTAAAAAATGGATGTTGTTAATTAAAACATGTTAGAAATAATTTGGAATGGGTGTTAGTCTTGGCCGTGTATGGTGGCCACGGGTGGAGGCTGAGAACCGGCCGGTTCAGGCCTGGTTCAGCCCGGTTCAGGCCGGTCCAGCCAGGTCTAGATTGGACCGTGGTGGGTCCTTGGGTCTTGTGTCGATACTTGATTGTTTTGTTGTTGTTTTGACGGGTTTTAAATATGTTAAGCATGCGGGAAAATATTAAGTAACGGTTTTATAAAAGACGACCAAAACAGCCCAACTAGGCCGGTTCTTGTCTCGGCCCAAAACAGCCGTGGGTCCCCTTCTTTGGACTTGTGACGGTTTTAGAGTTTATTGTTATTTTATCGTGTTTTGTAATATTTAGCAAGTGGGAAATTTTAATAAGTAAATTATTTAATTAAAAAGTTTTCATAATATTATTATTTCTCACATGTTAGAAATTATAATACGAGATGGTAGTTTAATTTGATATCCTTTAAGTCAAGCGGGTTTTCGTATGATTTTAATAATTCACATGTTAGAAGTTGTAATAAAATAGCATGAGATGAATATGATGATTTTATGTTCAAGTCTAATTTGTAAAGACTCTGTTTCTAGCCGGTTTGACCAAACGGGTTTGGTCAAACTAAGATCTAGTCAGCCCCGTTTTGACTGATGACCCGTCGCGGGACTCGGGTCGTGGATTTGTCTTCAAGTAAGGTTTTATTTAATGAATGAATGAGCCTTAGTAGATATGAGGCGATATGATATTTGAATATGATTTATATGCAATTAGTCACATGATAGGAAGTTTTTTCCGTGACTGTTTGATTGTATGATATATGTCGTGTTGACTAAGTACCCATAGAGAATTATGAGTATATGGCGTCTTGACCATTCTAATTCTAAATGAGTATCTTGGACCATGTCATAGATAGGCCTTACTATCTGTAACGAGTATATAGTTCACTGCTTGATAGCTTTTGTGTTCCGGCCTGGGGGGTTTATCTCCAAGTCGGAGCATGGCTGCCTAATAGTTCCACCTTGGGAATGGAGCCAGCTTAAGTACTAGCCAACTCTGCTTAGGGGGTCGCCTAGTAGAGATTCTTGTGTACTTTTGGTCATGAGACGGGGAATGGAATAGCTGTTGTCGCTAGGTCTGATCAGTCTAGGACGAGGATGTTTTCCTACCTTTTGGTATAGCCTCGAGTTACAGAAGTCGACTATTGACGGTTCTAAGAACTTATGCCTGTTTGTAGACGTATTGGTCTTTCATGTTTGATGATTTTATGAATCTTAGAAGGTGAGATGCAAGCCGGCTAAGGTTGATAGAGTTTGGATTACCGGATGTTAACTGATTCACATGATATCTTGTATGATTAGGGTTTGAGTGTATCAGGGCCATGTTTTAAATGTAACCTCTGGGCCAGCATACCAGCTTCCCTACCTCGGGTTATAAGTTGTTAACAGATTCACATGATAGCTTTCATATGATAGGTTATATGTTAGTTATTTGTTTCATAACATGAAAAGCATATCGTATCGTTAAGGTTTTGTATTTTCCATATACATTGCTTTTATGTTATTCATGTTTTATTAAACTCGACATTTCGTGGCTGGGAGAACTCGGAGTTACTTCTTACTGACTGTGGCTTCCGTGTTTATATTTAATACGGTTGGCAGGTTTGTGATGCATAATTGGGTACATTGACGAGCTAGCGAGCGAAGTAATTACCTTGGACCTATATTCGGTTCTTAGGATTGTATATTATTATACACTCTTTTATTTCCGTATTTATACGGGAGATATGTCTCCCGTTTTAGATATTTCTTATGTATAATATTATTTCTTTTTGTTATGAACCTTGTTTGTTTAAGACACCTTTGTTATGATGAATACATTTAATAGTAGGTTCCGGTTTTAAAATTTACCGATTTTCACTAAAGTGAACCTATTAGAAACGTATTCTCATCTTTTATTTATTTAAAGTACTTGTTTTTCTTTCCGCAAATTTGAGGGTGTTACAGTTGGTATCAGAGTTATTTTGCTCCCGACGCACGTTTGTGTACCCTTGTATAAATAACTTGACCTTAATAAAATAATGAACTTGTGAGATAGAATGGTAGGATGGGTAGATTAGGATTATATTGTAGTCTCTTTGTGCTTGCTATATGATAAGTACTAATCTGTGTTTTCTTTTGCAAGATGCCTCCGAGAATTGACAACACGATCTTAGCCGCTCTTACTGTTATTATTCAAAATCAGCAAAATCAACAAAATCAACAAGCGAATCCTATTCCTAATCCTCCTCACGACCGTGAGAGACACGGGAGTTGTACATGGGTTGCTTCACAACTATCTAGGAGCTAAGCCAAAACCTATGGTGGTGAAGTAGATCCCATTCAGCTTTCGGGGTGGATACGTGAAACGGAGAAGAACTTTTCTCTTTATGATGTCCTTGAAACGGATAAAGTCCGTCTTGCTTCCTACTTCTTAGTGAAGGAAGCTGATCAGTGGTTGACTCTTTCTGGTCCTACTGCTAAGTTGGAACCTGATTTTGGGTGGACCCGTTTCCGTGAACTATTGGAGGCGAGGTTCTACCCGGATGAATTGAGACAACAGAAACTGAAAGAATTCATGGACTTCAAACAAGGAGTTCTCTCAGTTCAGGAGTTCACAACAAAGTTCAACGAGTTGGCTCATTATGCCACTCGGCTTATTTCAAGGGAGGAAGACAAAGCATTCTTTTACCTAGGGAAGCTTTCTCCTCAGGTGAAGGGAAAGATCAGTAGGGGTTCTACTTCTTTTGTCTCTATTTACAACGATGCTCTATGGGCCGAGAGTTCTATTCGGGAGATTGCCGAAGAGGCCCGTACCTCTTATGTTGCTCCTAATGCCTTTGGTAAGAGACCGTTGTATCCTACCTCTCGATCTTCCTTTCCCTCCTCTTACCCAAACAAGAGGAGGAATTTTCAGAGTGGACAAGCAACACAGGGAAACCGTCCATTCTTCCCGAGCAACAACAACGATCTTAAGGGTCGTATCTGTTTTAGGTGCAAGATGCCTATGCATCCCGGTATTGGCTGTTTCAACAAGCCACTTGTGTGCTTTAATTGTCAGAAACCGGGACACAAGTTTAATGAGTGTCCTGATAAGAAGAAGACGGCTTCTACACCAGCTGCTTCTGGGAGACCTAAGGGTCGAATTTTTATCATGAGCCGTACTAAGGCCGATGCTCTACCTGACATTGTGACGGGTATGTTCTCAAATTATGAAATACCGTGTTTAATTTTATTTGATACGGGAGCTTCTTTGTCTTTTATTTCAATGAGACTATCCGATAAATTACCTATCAAAGCTTCAGTTGGAGAAAGTACTCCTATATCTTTACCATCCGGAGATGTGTTTTCATGCTCTTATCTTCATTCGGACATTCCGATATCAATAAATGGATCTACTTTTCCGGCGAATCTTCTTCGGTTTCCTCATGAAGAGTTTGATATCATTCTGGGCATGGATTGGTTATCTACTTATCATGCTCGATTTGAATGCCGTGATCAAAAGATTATTCTTAAAAGTCCTTTGGGTACTCGTATATCTTATCAAGGAGTTAGAAAGCAAGCTAGTGTGAAGTTAATCTCAGCTATGAAAATGATGAGTGTTTTGAAGAAGGGTCATCAAGCGTTTCTATGTGTAGTGACTACTTCTGAATCTTCTCTTCCTTCTTTGAAGGATGTTCCTATTGTTTGTGAATATCCAGATATTTTTCCCGATGAATTACCCGGGATTCCTCCTGAAAGAGATGTTGAATTTTCCATTGATCTAGTTCCTGGAACTGGACCAATTGCTAAAGCTCCTTATTGGATGGCTCCTTCTGAATTGAAAGAGTTGAGAATTCAACTTGATGACTTGATTGAGAAAGGCTTTGTTAGGCCTAGTGCTTCTCCTTGGGGTGCGCCCGTGCTCTTTGTCAAAAAGAAAGACGGTTCTATGCGAATGTGCATTGATTATCGTGAGTTGAACCGTGTCACAATCAAAAACAAATATCCTCTTCCGCGTATTAATGATCTCTTTGACCAGTTACGTGGTGCTTCAACTTTTTCAAAGATTGATCTAAGATCGGGTTATCATCAAATTCCCGTTCGTGAAGAAGATATTCCCAAAACTGCTTTCAGCTCGAGGTATGGTCATTTCGAATTAAATGTGATGCCATTCGGTTTGACTAACGCTCCAGCAATATTCATGGATCAAATGAATCGTACCTTCAGCGAGTACCTCGATAAATGTGTTGTGGTATTCATTGATGATATTTTGATCTTTTCTAAATCTGAGGAAGAACATGCTGATCACCTCCGAACTATTTTGGGTGTTCTTCGACGTCAAAAATGGTATGCTAAGTTCTCCAAATGTGAATTCTGGTTGCCCGAGGTATCTTTCCTTGGTCATCTCATTTCAAAAGACGGTGTTATGGTCGATCCAGCTAAAATTGAGGCAGTGGTAGAATGGAAGAGTCCGAAAAATGTGTCCGAGATTCGGAGTTTCCTTGGTTTAGCGGGTTATTATCGTCGGTTTGTGAAGGATTTCTCTAAATTAGCAAGACCGATGACTCAATTGCTAAAGAAGGAAGCAAAGTATATCTGGACCGATGAATGTGAAATTGCCTTCTTGGAATTAAAGAAGAGATTGACTACCGCACCGGTGTTGACTTTACCAGATGATGAAGCTGATTATGATGTATATTATGATGCTTCTAAGCATGGTTTGGGATGTGTCTTGATGCAGAATAGAAAAGTCATTGCTTATGCTTCTCGACAACTCCGGGTTCATGAAGTGAACTACCCGACTCATGATCTTGAGTTAGCAGCAGTGGTACATGCATTGAAAACTTGGAGACATTATCTTATTGGAGTTCATTGCCGAATCTACACCGATCATAAAAGCTTGAGGTGCATTTTTACTCAGAAAGAGTTGAACATGAGGCAGAGAAGATGGTTGGAGTTAGTGAATGATTATGATGCCGAGTTGATTTACCACGAAGAAAAGGCAAATGTTATGGCAGATGCATTGAGTAGAAAGACTAGTCATTCATTAAATGCTCTTAGTACTTTACCCGACGAACTAGTAACAGAATTTCAGAAGCTTGAGATACAATTTGTTGGGAAAGGATTTGATTATCTTGGTGCTTTGACTGCGGAACCCGATTTCTATCGAGCGATTCGTACTTGTTTACCGGAGGATGCTACTTTCATCGCCATACGAGCAAAAATACTACTTCGGCAAGCTAAGGATTGTGTGGTGGATAATGATGGCTACCTTCGTTACCATGGTAGAATGTATGTTCCGAGAAGTGCTGAATTGAGAAAGAGAATACTTGATGAAGCTCACCTTTCTCCTTATTCTATTCATCCTGGCGGTGACAAAATGTATAAAGACTTGAGACCACAGTTTTGGTGGCCTAGGATGAAGATTGAAGTAAAGGAGTATGTTAGTAAATGTCTTACTTGTCAGAAGGTGAAGATCAAACATCAAAGACCCGGAGGTTTGCTGCAACCTTTGGAAATTCCTCTTTGGAAATGGGAGTCTATTTCTATGGACTTCGTGATGGCTTTACCTAGTACTTCTAGTGGAAAGAATGCCATCTGGGTTATTGTAGACCGTCTAACCAAGTGTGCCAGATTTGTGCCTATCAAAGAAACTTGGAGTATAGATGTCTTAGCTAGTGCCTATGTGAAGGAGAAAGTACGCTACCATGGAGTGGCAAAAGATATAGTTTCGGATCGTGATCCGAGATTCTGTTCCCGATTCTGGACGGCTTTACAAGAAGCCATGGGTAGTAAATTATTGATGAGCACAGCATTTCATGCAGCTACTGATGGGCAAACCGAGAGGACGATCCAAACTTTGGAAGATCTTCTCCGAGCTTGTGCTTTAGACTTTCATGTTTCTTGGGAGAAGTGTTTGCCTCTGGTGGAATTTTCTTATAACAACAGTTACCATGCTTCTATCAAGATGGCACCGTACGAGGCTTTATACGGTAGGAAGTGCCGTAGTCCCGTTTGTTGAGATCAAGTACAGGATGATCATATGTTGAGTCCCGACATAGTGACTGAAACTATTGATCAAGTTCAAGTCATTCGTGAGCGAATGAAAGCCGCTCAAGATAGACAGAAATCCTATGCCGATGTTCGTCGACGACCACTTGAATTTGATGTTGATGACCGTGTATTCCTTAAGTTGTCCACCCCGATGAAAGAGTGCAACGTTTTTTGGAGTGAAGGGAAAGTTGATTCCTGAAATTATTGACATTTCGTGTGCTAAAGAGTTGGTCCTGTTTCTGTCTTATCGGTTGGATTTACCCTCCGAACTTGAGTAAGTTCATGATGTTTTTCCATGTTTCGCAATTGAAGAAGTATATCAGTATCCGAGTCATATTATTCAAGAAGAAGTGTTGGACTTGGAACCTAATTTGGCTTTTGAAGAAAGGCCGATTCGTATACTTGAAAGGGCTAACAAACAACTCAGAAACAAGGTGGTACCCTTAGTTCGTATCCTTTGGCGTTGTGGAAACGTTGAATCAGAAACTTGGGAAACCGAAGCTAAAATGTTAGCT
The DNA here is from genome assembly GCA_022085475.1 of Heliosperma pusillum. Lineage (NCBI taxonomy): Eukaryota > Viridiplantae > Streptophyta > Magnoliopsida > Caryophyllales > Caryophyllaceae > Heliosperma > Heliosperma pusillum. Next base: position 9,371 of record JAIUZE010005014.1, read on the forward strand.
AAATATCCCGAGCTCTTTGCTTAAGGTAAATCTCCTTCCTTCTTTTCACTTTCTATTCGATTTATTCTTTCGAATATTCCGTTCCTTCTATCGAATATCAACTCTTATAGATAGATTAGTAGAAGCTTTAGTTAGAAATTTTAGGCATAGATAGTAGAGTTATTACCTTTACTATAGAAATTTTGAACTAAAAGTTTTTGGAAATGTTTGATGATTTCAAGTACTTTACCGTCAAGGAGTGTTGAGACTTGTTAATTGGAGACGTTCGTAACTAGTTTTCTCCCCATTTATTGATGCTAAAATGTATCTTTTTAAAGTCTTGACTGGTACGTCGATGTTCTTACGGCCGACGAGAACCTTTCTGTTCCATTTGATAAGACCCTATTTTTATTACAAATATATTTTAAAAGTTTGAAATAGAAGCCTACATAATGTCAACTTCCTTCTTCTAAGTTTTCGATGACGAAACTTTTTAAAGGAGGGGGGAATTGTAACACCCGAAATGTACCCTATTTTTCTAGTGAAAATATTTTACGAATACTTTTCAGCAAATGTAAGTTTTAATTTAGAATTTATTGTTTCCAGCCGAATTTGGAATTTCCGAGTTAGTATTTGGAATTTCTGTGAGATTCCATGAGAATCCCGTTTTAAGTCAACTTTGACTTTCGTTGACTTTTCCGACTCACCCCGTAAATTGAAAGACCGAAAGTATATTTGAAAAATAATAAATTTAATTTATTTTTATTAAGATTTATTTGAATTTATGATAATTTAATATAATTATTTTGAATTTATTCGGAATTAAAGAATAACTTTTACGGTTTAACCCCGAACGTCATTTAACTATTCCCGAGTCATCTTAAATCCCGAAACAAAACCCGAAACCCGACTTTGGCATGAGTCACACGCCCATGTCATCTTTTTCCACTCACTTTGGATCTTTTAATTCTTTCGATTAAACTAATACGAATATCTAAGATATTTGTAACTTTATCGATCCGTCATCTTAAACTCCGCAAATCGCTTAAAAACAGACCCGATTCCTACCAAAACCACACGGCTCTTTCCCCTCTCATAGGACTAGATATTTTCTTTCTTTTCATTACAATAACATAATATCTAAATAATATCTAGATATTTGGTTTAATTAACTTAATATCTAATTATATCTAAACAATTACCATAATATAATTATAAAACCCGAGTCAATCCCGTAACAACAATTTCAAAACCCGACTCCATAATCCCTCTATATTTACACGGCACTCCCTCCCCTTTACTCACTACCTATCTTTACATTTTTTACAATAAATCAACTTAATATCTAATTAATACCTTCTTTAATATAATCAAAATCGTTCTTGGTGTTCTTCATCGTTCTTGAGCAAAATCGTCACAAAACCTTCGTTACTTGTTCAAATCCGTCTTAATTTATATTTCTAGAGTCTCCTCTTAGCTCTTCATCTCCACGTACGTTTTATTTCCAATTCCGACAAGATCGTTTTCAACACTTTAATTATGGAAAATCAAGTTTTAATTCTAATAATGTTATTCTTGTCATTTCTTATAGGGGAAGATTTTGAAGACGAGTTTGGTGACTCGTATATTTTAGGAGAAGACTAGTAGACGGGTTTATACTCCTTATTATTTTGGTGCTACTTGATTTTGTGCTAGCTAAGGTAACGATTCCGAGTTACTCGACGAATTAATGTTACATATGCTTTGTTTTAGTTTATATTATTGTTACTTACGGTTTTTAACTAGTAACATGATAAATGGTTATTTTTATTATGTTGTATGAATTTTTAATATGTGTAGTGTTCTTGACATATTTGGATGATTAGTTTATAATTATAATTTTTAGTATGAATGATGTTGAATTGGTTGTTAAAAATGGATGTTGTTAATTAAAACATGTTGGAAATAAATTGGGTATGGTTTGTTGTGGTGGCCGTGTAAGGGTGGCTGGAAAACCAGCCCAAACCAGGCCGGTTCAGGCCGGTTCAGGCCCGGTCCAGGCCGGTCTGGGTTTGTTCGGGATTTGGTCTTTGGGTTTGTGTCGATACTTGATTGTTTTGTTGTTGTTTTGACGGGTTTTAAATATGTTAAGCATGCGGGAAAATATTAAGTAACGGTTTTATAAAAGACGACCAAAACAGCCCAACTAGGCCGGTTCTTGTCTCGGCCCAAAACAGCCGTGGGTCCCCTTCTTTGGACTTGTGACGGTTTTAGAGTTTATTGTTATTTTATCGTGTTTTGTAATATTTAGCAAGTGGGAAATTTTAATAAGTAAATTATTTAATTAAAAAGTTTTCATAATATTATTATTTCTCACATGTTAGAAATTATAATACGAGAGGGTAGTTTAATTTGATATCCTTTAAGTCAAGCGGGTTTTCGTATGATTTTAATAATTCACATGTTAGAAGTTGTAATAAAATAGCATGAGAAGAATATGATGATTTTATGTTCAAGTCTAATTGGTAAAGACTCTGTTTCTAGCCGGTTTGACCAAACGGGTTTGGTCAAACTAAGATCTAGTCAGCCCCGTTTTGACTGATGACCCGTCGCGGGACTCGGGTCGGGGATTTGTCTTCAAGTAAGGTTGTATTTAATTAATGAATTAGCCTTAGTAGATATGAGGCGATATGATATTTGAATATGATTTATATGCAATTAGTCACATGATAGGAAGTTTTTCCCGTGACTGTTTGCTTGTATGGATATATGTCGTGTTGACTAAGTACCCATAGAGAATATGAGTATATGGCGTCTTGACCATTCTAATTCTAAATGAGTATCTTGGACCATGTCATAGATAGGCCTTACTATCTTTAACGAGTATATAGTTCACTGCTTGATAGCTTTTGTGTTCCGGCCTGGGGGGTTTATCTCCAAGTCGGAGCATGACTGCCTAATAGTTCCACTTTGGGAATGGAGCCAGCTTAAGTACTAGCCAACTCTGCTTAGGGGGTCGCCTAGTAGAGATTCTTGTGTACTTTTGGTCATGAGACGGGGAATGGAATAGCTGTTGTCGCTAGGTCTGATCAGTCTAGGACTAGGATGTTTTCCTACCTTGTGGTATAGCCTCGAGTTACAGAAGTCGACTATTGACTGGGCTAAAAACTTATGCCTGTTTGTAGAAGTATTGGTCTTTCATGTTTGTATGATTCTATGAATCTTAGAAGGTGAGATGCAAGCCGGCTAAGGTTGATAGAGTTTGGATTACCGGTTGTTAACTGATTCACATGATATCTTGTATGATTAGGGTTTGAGTGTATCAGGGCCATGTTTTAAATGTAACCGCTGAGCCCGCATACCAGCTTCCCTACCTCGTGTTATAGGTTGTTAACAGATTCACATGATAGCTTTCATATGATAGGTTATATGTTAGTTAATTGTTTCATAACATGAAAATCATATCATATATGTTTAAGTTTTGTATTTTCCATATACATTGCTTTTATGTTATTCATGTTTCATTAAACTCGACATTTCGTGGCTGGGAGAACTCGGAGTTACTCCCCCACTGACTGTGGCTTCCGTGTTTATATTTAATGCGGTCGAACAGGTGGTGTTGCATATTTGGGGTACATGGACGAGCTAGCGAGCGAAGTATTTACCTTGGACCTATATTCGGTTCATAGTTTGTATATTATTGTACACACTTTTAATTCCGTATTTATACGGGAGATATGTCTCCCGTCTTGTATAGTTCTTTTGTAGAATTTTATTTCCGTTTTGTAATGACCTTTTTATTTTATGACACCTTCGTTTTGTATTATCTTATTTCTTTTATGTATTTAAATAATTTTTTTTCTTTCCGCAAATTTGAGGGTGTCACATGTCTTGCTATTGTACATGATGCTAGTGCGTGCCATTTACCGTGAGAGTTATGTTGTTATATTCGTATGTCTGGATGGTTGTTTGTAAGTTGAATTATACGCGAACATTGAGTTGGATTCTTGCATGAAATAGATGATTGAATAGGTTTGAATGTCGAGTCTCTACCATATCAAGTATATGCCACTAACGGTGAGATGTAAGCCCTAGTGTGTATATAGTTGCCTAAGGGTGTCATTCCCGAGTCGATTCATAGCCTGATGATTATTGTTTGACATTTCACATACTTATATCATATTGTCTTGAAACGTATGCTTATACTTTACATGATTCACTTGTACATGCGTTTCTACATGTTTAATTGTCGTTTACGTACGTTTACTTGTGATATGGCTGGGAGAACCCGGAGTTACTCCCAACTGACTGTGGCGTTCATGTTTCATGAATGTACAGGTACGGGTCAGTGCTACATGGGTATGAGACTAGTGTGAGCTAGCGAGCGTCGTTTCACGATTATTACCTTTTACCGCTTAGACTCTTATACGATTAGAGTAATTCTATTTTTGGGACCGTTGCCTCCCTTGTAGTGATCTGTCGACCTTTTCGACACTACTACTTATTTTTTTATGTTGGATTTTGCCTTCTGATAATCTTTGCAAAACATGCCTTAAAAAGTTTTAAAAATTTCTCTAATTTCCGTTGCGTGTTACTTGTTTATCTCTATGCTTTCGCGAGGGTTTTCACATATACACAAAAAGTACTATTCACGGGTCTTAACATGAGTTTTGGATTTCCAAGATCAATCTTAAGGCCTAAATATTTGCCACCTACTTTAATCTAGGTATGAGGCGAAAAGTGGGAAAGTCTTAAGTTCATACTTACTCTTGAGACTGAGATAATCTTAGGGGTTGTTTGGTTACCCACTAAATTATATAGAAACTTGAATTTATGTGAATTGTAAAATGGGTAGGTTGTTTGGTTACCACAATTCACGTTAATTGGAACTTCCCATGAATTACAATTCCTCCATAATGGAGAAAGTTGCTTATTTAGGCCCCCATAGGTAAGTGGGAATGCCTATATGTAACTAAACAATATTTTTTAGTTCACATGAATTCTAATATCATGTGATATGACACTTCCTAGTAGACCTGGCAAAACTGACCCGACCCGAATAACCTGACCCGATAAGGCTGACCCGAGACCCGAAAGCGACCCGGAATTGCCTGACCCGAGGATGACCCGAAACCCAAATTGACCCGACCCGACTCAGATCCGACCCGAACCTTGACTGACCCGAAAGAGACCCGACCCAAAATAACCCGACCCGAAACCACCGACCTACACACGACCCGATTTGAAATGACCCTAAATGACCCAATTTATTGTGATTAAGGGTGACAATGAGACGAGACGGCCCACGTGCAGCTCAAGCTCGGCTTGGTCCAAGTCGGCCCGTGCCAGTTTGCCTTGACACGGACTTGACTCGAAAACTAACTTGATCATTTTGACCTGAAAATGACCTAAATAAATCGGATATGTATCTAAAATAACCCGACCTAAAATGACCCATACCCGAAATGACCCAGACCCGAAGTGACCCAGACCCGAAGTGACCCAAACCCGAAACTGACCCAAACCCGAAAGCGACCCGACCCGACCCGAAAGATTGAGCAAACCCGAGATGACCCGACCCATATTGACCCGACCCAAACCCGACCCGTTTGACCCATTTGCCAGGTCTACAGTTCCTAGGCATTGTAAATTCCCGTAGGTAATCAAACGACTTCTTAGTCTAATAAATAAGAGGTGTAAGTGCAATTGGCAAATCAAACTCAATTATTATCTTGTGAAACTATTTTATTTTGCATAAGAAATAACCTTTATTATATTTTGTATATTTGCTCAATATTACTCAGCATCACAGTAATAAATGTACTACTCTTTCTTTATAAATTCATACGGAGTACTTTCTACGTGTCACTCATTTATTTGTCTTTAATTATTAAAATACTCGTCACAAAAAATAAAAAAATAAGCAAATGATTGAGACAGAGGAAATATTACTCTGAATCAACGATGAACATTACAGAGTATACGATAATGTGGTATATCGAGTGCACCGATACCTTAAGAGGCCAACTCTTATATTAACATAATAATATTCATATAATTGTAAATGTAACACAATTTAGTTTCCCACCTTGCCCTTTTTCCACGGTCAAACATTTGCATATAACACCTTCTTAGAAAGACCCTTGAAAGACCTTCATTTTCAACTTATCATCATAAACCATAATAAACTTCTTTCCCACGCCTCTTTCTCTGTCAAGCCCTTGCCTTAATACTCTTCCTCTCCTTCGTATCTGCCTCCTAAAATAATACCGACATAATTCCTCTCTTTACAAATGTCTTCCTCAGTTGCTAGTCTAGACAATACAAATTCCTTGAAGAACACTACTAGCCTATCTTTCACAAACCTTATGACTTCTCCATTCACTGATTTCTTCGCAAACAACAATAATAACGATAATCATGATACTTGGGGAGGCTTCGACCAACTGGTCGAAGCCCCCAAGTTCAAGTCCATGGCACCCACCTCGTTATCAGTCTCTGAACCAAACTCATTTGCTACAGCGTGTCCCACTTCCTTTAGTCCTTCCATCTTCTTGGATTCGCCTCACCTTTATGTAAGTCATTTCAGCCTATCATAACATGTTTTCCAATTATTTACCACTTGTACGGTGTACTATATACATCGTATTATGAGTAATAAGCTTACCATTTTTCATAACATGTTTTTTTTATGATGCAGAATTTCCCATCTCCAACAGTAGGAGCTTTTGGTGGTGAGAATTATAATTGGGGTGGCTCTAGTGACAGCAAACAAGGTGTTAAATATGAAGGAAAAAACAACAATTTTACATTTCATCATGCGACAAACATTACAACCGTACGTCCTTTACTCATTTACTTTACATTTTATTTAATTTATTTAATTAGGTGCTAAACATATTGTACAAATCCAATACTAATACATACGTTCGTTTCATTTCCATAAGTTTGTTCCATTTCCATGTTGTTCAAATTAAAATTCTTATCAAATACTTATGTTGTATTAGAGTTATTTATTTTATTATGTGCTGATACATAATTATCGTCAAATGAGCTGTTTTAGTTGTAGGTAAACATTATCCTTTATCATTGTGAACAAAAAAATAAACATTAGAGAGATTATATTATAGTCTAGTTTCTTTTGAAGACTATGACTAAGAACAAGAACAAGGTCCGATAAATAAATAAATAGATTTTGTTGGATGATAATAAAATTGGTGGTTATGAGTTGTTGAAAATACTATTTTGCAGAGAAAGTTGAAGCGAGGTTCAAGGAATTGTGAAATCATCTACTACGTAATACTAGGTGGAATATAAATGCCCACTAGGAAGACATTGTGTTAAGTCGTCTCACACGGTTTACAAAGTCAAGTCAATGCACAAAACAACAAGAATAACAATATAATTTAACAATTTAATGTCATTTGCTCATGAATCGTATTTTAAGCCCAAGTGGTTCTAGAACACCCAACCAACAAATATTTTTAGTCCCGTTATGTTATCTATCGAGTAATTTATACTCCGTATATGAGTATATTTTACAACTTTATAATCATCAAATCTGATATGTCTCGCAATGTTACATGAAATCAATATTATGACGATTTAACAAAATAACATATTAGGTCGGAAATGTTATATATATATATATATATATATATATATATATATATATATATATATATATATATATATATATATATATATATATATATATGTATATGTATATATATAGTATATATCTGTATCGATATAGATCATTTGTGGTACGTATTATCGAAAGTCATTCTAACATTTTTCTAATTAAAAATGTAAATACAGGAAGGTTGGAGTAATTTAGTCGAACCGGAGAGGGGAAATGAGATGAACAACAATGATCAAGCAAATTCACAAACTGGATTTTCATCAAATCAAATATATCCTCAAGAAACAAACACAAAACAACCAATAGTACACATGAATAGAGCACAAAAGAGGGCTGAAGATGGATATTGTTGGAGAAAATATGGTCAAAAACAAGTTAAAGCAAGTGAAAATCCAAGGAGTTATTACAAGTGTTCTTACCCAAATTGCCCCACCAAGAAAAAGGTTGAGACATCACTTGAAGGTCACGTGACTGAGATTGTTTACAAGGGAAGTCATAACCATCCCAAACCTCAGGCCGGCCCAAGATCATCGGCCCAAAACTCTGCGCCCGCCCACACAGAGCATAATTCCACTTTTACCCCTGAGACTTCCTCAGTTTCATTAGATGATCATGATGAGGAGTTTGATCAGACTTCAGGATTGAGTAAATCCGGCATGGATGAAGACAATGAACCTCAACTCAAAAGATTGTAATTTCCCTTTCATTTCTAACTACAAATAGTTAATGGTTCAAGTCCCATGATCAGTTTTTTTATTCTAACACGCCCCTCGGCCCTCACACTAATGCCTATTGGGTTTGAAGTGTGGCTGCAACGCAGACTCCCCATATCCGGTGCTAAATATTCCGATCCTTATCTTTTAGTCACGTTATATCTAATACCATGTCAAGAAACCATCTTAACCAAAAATTTACGTTGATGGATAAAATCTCATGATCGATTTAATATCCTAACACTACTAAGGGATTTGTCCTGATTTCAGTTATGATTATTATATTGCAGGAAAGGCCAAAATGAAACAGAAGTGATGTCTGGGTATGGTGGCAAAACAGTCAAGGAACCAAGAGTGATTGTTCAAACAACATCTGAGATTGACATTCTTGATGATGGGTTCAGATGGAGAAAATATGGGCAGAAAGTGGTCAAGGGCAACCCGAATCCTAGGTGAGCTTTCTACAGTTAAACATCTAACTAATGCTTTGATTTTACTCTGATCCTCGTCGTACTAATATTTGAAGTTGATGTTTGTCACAGGAGCTACTACAAATGTACCAGTACCGGTTGTCCCGTGAGGAAGCACGTTGAGAGAGCATCCCACGACATGAGAGCCGTGATCACCACCTATGAGGGAAAGCACAACCACGATGTCCCTGCAGCTCGTGGTAGTAGCGGCTACAACAATGGGTCTGCTCCTGTCAGGCCATCTGCCATTCCTAGCCAACCAAATCATTTAAACAGCTTGAAGCTCATTAACAGCAATACAAACACATCCAGAGCAGAAACACAGACACCATTCACCTTACAGATAATGCAGAGCCCTGGTAGCTTCGGCTTTTCCGGGTTTGGAAATCCCTCTGCAACCAAGGCAGAGCCAATCGACAACCTTTTTTCTGAATCGTTTTTTCACTGAAGTTCCGCGCACATCCTCAAGGGAAACATGTTTGATTATAGAACTTTGGTTAAAATCTAGTACCGCTTCCTGTACAGAAACTGTTAGCCATTCATTGATCATCAAAACCCTAGATCTCATTAAATAACTGTAAGCATAGTTAGATAATTTGTTTATTTGTTAATAGTCCCTTACAGCTTCGCTGGCTTATAATTTTAAAAGTTTAGGCATGTATCACTACAACTAAACCTATGTATTTCGAAGTTTCAGTATTTTATATATTTGTATCAGTTTAGGCATGTTTCACTGCAATATAAAATTTTCAGTCTTTTATACAGTATCAATTATCAACAACATAAAACTGATTACTTTTCTCCCAATGTATAAACAAGTGATTTTTTTTTCAAGGAGCATTAATTCTTAAGTTAACTTCGAAGCGGGTCGAAAACAACTCTTTAAAAATGGAACTGCCTAACTTCTGGGAGTAAGACGAATCCAAATATTTATATTAATTCTCATTTGATTATGGATTTGTGGAGTTAATGGGTTTGTCTCATATAGCTTTTATGTAATACGAAAAACACCGTGATTTCAGATTTTTTTCTAAATTGGCGTTGAATAACAAACAATTTAATGAAATGGGGTCACCTTTGGTAATAAGTTTCATCACAACCCCAATATAAAGATGGCGAAGGCAAATCATGAACGAAAAAAAAACAGATGCAAATGACAATGTTTTTTACACGGCATCAAATATTTCTTTTTTATATGCAAACAATGATACATTCCTCATTTCATGTCTTCACTTACGTTACACTGTATAAAGAGAAAGAAGGCGGGAAAAAATCGACCGGGTTTGAATGAGCTGGCAGCAAGCCTAGCAAAGAATCAAATGCATAAATCTATACATGTATGATTTAATTTATCGGAACAAAGTTAAAAGGTAGATTGAGTAGAGAGCTTATATCCCGCTATGATGGATGAAGATGCAAGGGAGAGGAATGCAAGGAGAGACATGCTGATCGAAGCTGCTGATGTATCTGTGAAAATGTTGTCTGATGATTCCCTCATTCTGTTTGTGAGTGGAATTGCTGATGATGCTGACGACAATAGCAGGTACGCCATTATCTGCAAAATAAACACTTAATTTAGCTTCAAATAAGAGCTCTATGATTCTGTGTCTGTTACAATTGCAGGGTTCAACACACATCACTTTACCTGCATATAAGAGCTCTATAAACCCCTGTTACTCTGACTCAGATTATGGCAAATGCTAGATACATTATAATTTGGTTACATTTTTCAATTTTGTATCTGTACCGTGATGTGTGAGATCTATTACTCAGACTCGGATACAAATGTCGACGTCTATACTTTTGTGAATATTATCAATCTTGACTTATGACTTAAAACTCAATACTTTTGTAAATACTCTACTGGCTTAAAATGAAGTATCGTGTCATGTGGAAATAACTATTGATAATACGGTTACAGAATTATCAATTTCACTTGGAGTCTGGCTAAAGAACTGAAACTTTTCTACTTTCAGCCAAGGAATTGCATAAAAGCAAACAATTATATGATTAGATAGCACATAGTTAAAGAATGTTTAACAACATAAAAACAATCATATTGACTACTTAGTAAAACAATGAGAGCTTAATATTAAGACTAACTCTACATTCAACTGAAGAGACTAATATCATTCTGAATTCTGATGTGCCTTAGATCCCTAGGTCAGGACTCATGACCTAAGAAATTCAAACATGCTACATACATGAGAATATATATATAGATTTAATGATCCTAAATCTCGGCCTTTGCAAGATAATTGAGAGATTGTATTCCTCGAAATTGTACTACTTCATGTTTGATACACTCACACGTGATTATATTACTTCCAATAGAAATATTTCAACATGATATCACCTTAAACACGTCTGTCATAACATTGATCCATCGCAGTTCGCAAATTGGCTATGATAAATCTGATTAACACCATGCTTACAAACATCGGATATATTTTGGTTTCAATTAAAGAGCTCAATCAAAGTCACAGATTTGTGTTAGCGACCATCACAAACTTTTTGACATATCATAACATAGGAGTAGAACATACTTCATCGGCTAAACATTTCATATATATCCTCCATCCGTCTCAATCAATAGTTTTGATTTACTTTATTTTTCCCTCATTAAATGAAGTCCTAATATTGACAGAGGAAGTACAAAATTTGGATTTATAAAATTCCAATTAACAGACTAATAACTGAAAAGTGACAGTTATAAACCAAGAATATTTGTACAGTCATACATAATTTAACTTAAAACATCCTTTATTTTGTCAAAACAATCCAAGAATAACTTCAATTACATGAATAATAAATCAAATTGAGTCTAGTCAAAGTTGAATTTATTCTACCTGATCTCCAACAAAATCAATCAAAGCTGAATTCTTAAAAGCAAGCAATTCATTCCCAGTTGACAGTTGATGAACTTGCTTATATGTTTGCACTCCTGTGTAAATTGTTGACAATATTGCTATAGCCAACACATACCTTATTCCAACACAAAGCAACCACAAATTTAATTTAATTAAACTAAAACAAAACCCAATTCATCAAAAGCTAAAATAACAGTAAATAATATATATATATATATAAATAGTGACCTATATTCTTCATATTTGTCAAATTCTCTCCAATCACCATGATTATTACTAGCCATGATGATAAATGAAAGTAAAGAAAAGAACAAACCAAATGCTCTTAAACTCAATGAGCCTTTTCTTAAGTAATCATCCCTTTTCCACCGCCGTAGCACCGACCCTACCCCAAAACCCGAAGATCTGGCCGACACAGCTACCGACTGTCCTCCCTCCACGTCGGTTTCCGGTGGTGGTACCGCCTTTTTCTCCGGTTCAGGGGTGGGGTTCGACATTTTGGGTCGATGGGCTATTGAATTTGGTTAGGAAAATTGTTATAATTTGATCAGAAATTAGAAAAGTATATTCTTTGGGTGAGAATTTGGAGGATGAAGTGAAGTGGACGAGAAGGAAAGAAGACGAAAACAGAGTGGATTTGCTGGTGTTTATTTGGGATGCAATACTGTAATAAACTTCTTAAAGTAGTTATTTATATTTAGAGTATGTTTGGTCCAGCCCTTTATAAATAATTTTTACTTTTGAAAATGAGTTTTTTAGTAAGCTATTTATTGTAAAAATAGCAAGTGTTCACCTATCATTTTACACAATTATTTCTCAAAATAAATTTTTTCTACTTGAGAAAATACAAAATGAAAATATTATCATTAAAGTATATATTAAAATGGGTCTCTATTTGTAGAGAATGAAAAAATATAAATGAAAAAAAAAATTATTTTAATTTTTTGAAATATTTATTACATACAAATTTATGATTTATATACTCCCTCCTAGTCACTCATTTCTTCCCCTTTCCCTTTTACACAAAAATTAAGGAAATGAATATGGACCACACAAAACACACTACCCCACATACAAATGAATTCAGACCACACAAAACACACAACCCCACATCCAAAAAGGGAAAGAGGGAAGAAAACCCGACTTACCCAATAAGGAAAGAGGGAAGAAATGACCGACTAGGAGGGAGTATTAAAGATTATAAAAAAGAAGTACTACCTTTGAGCACTAAAAGTTGACTTTTGAGTTTATTAAAAGTAGTTTCTAGATTGTAAAAAAATGGGTGTTTGGTCATATTTAAGCTTTTAGTGACTAATAAAAACACTTCAAAAAACAAGGCCAAATACTTAGTATGTGTTATGTGTTTGACCTAAATTTTTAAAGTGCTTTTGGATGTAAAAATACAAATTGGCCAAATATTTATTTTTCCAAAAGTTGAAAATAGTTTTTTAGAAACTCAAAACCCATTAGTTTCCTCTTAAAAGTAGAAGTAGCAACTTGGTATTTTTGACTTCTGAAAAACACTTTGAAAAATTTTAGTTTGTTGAGTTTTAATAATAGGATGATTTGGTTATGTTGTCTATAGATTGTATTAAACCAGTTATTTAGTTTGTTGAGTTTTTTTTTACAAGGATATCGTCCTGGTGTTTATATTGTAGTTTTACTAGTTTTAAACTCGTGCATAATTACACGGGATTGAATATTTAACAAACTAACGAATGTGAAGACATTTGAAACAAAATTGCATTAATTATAATATAATATATGTAGTCTAATACAGAGTATATGTCAAGTAAATAATATCAAAAGAGGTAATGACGTAAATACGTAATCATGTGATATAATGTCAGCTACGTAATATGAATTTAAAATATAGGTATTCGCATGCATGAGACCGAAGCCATTGCAAATAATATAATCCTACTCTTGGAAACATGACCCATTAGTAAATTATGGGCCAAAATCTAAACATTACTACAATAGAAACAACCTGTATAATTAACCCATTAACTCATTGCATATTAACTCATTGCATATTTACCCCAAAACACTTTTCTTATTTTTAACCCTAACTCTAAATATTTCACACTTTCACCTCCTCTCTCATGCTCTCTCTTTCATGCTCTCTCGGGACAAAAACCAACACCTCTTTCATCCTTAGAAAGGTATAAAAAAATTAAAAACATCTATTTTTCCACCTTTCTAACTCACCTTATACCTCAAAATCTCTTTATTTTTATGAAATGAAAGGGCAATTTAGTCGCTCGTTTGCAATTTTTTTTTGCAACAGTAAAGATAATGTTTACATACAGATACTACAACTCATTAGGCCATTGTTGCTTATTACATGATTAGATAAAACACTACTACATAATAATAGGCTCGTTTGCAATGTTAGATGTTCTAGCTTGGCTTATTTCCGAATGAATTTGCTTCTTACATGATATATAATTAATTTTATTGATTCCTAATTTTGAAAAATGTTTATATTTTTATAATTTATAAAAAAAATTAATAAAAACATTTCTTGAGTAATTTACCGTAAATTCGTCTTTCTAATTGTTCTGATTTGGTAATTTCCGATGTTTTTATACAATAACTTTTTTATCATATGCATCAACTAAATGATTATGTTCATATATATATATATATATATATATATTCAATAATTATTTAGCATTTAAGAATATTTATTCAACTAATTTCCTAAAATTATTATTGTCGGTTGAATTATTCTGTTATTCAACTATATATTTTTTTTTAAAAAATTACTTAATAATGTTAATTAATTTGTAGCTTTTACATTTCATTTTATTTTAGTTCCCTTTGTATAACTCATGTTAAGTTAAGTATTGGAATTTTAACATTTATATAGAGATATTGATAGATATTTAATTGGGTTAAATAAGTTGTAGTGTCTTATGAAATCACAAAAGAAAAGAGGCAATAGAACCTGGTTCATCAAAATAAAAAAGTTTTGTAAAATGAGGGACCTCATCAAAATACTTTTTCCCTTAAATCAAGGAGCCAATTAGAACTCTTAAAAAGAGTGTGCTTTTATATATAGAGGAGATGTGATCGCAATAATTAGTACTTCTAATATCTCGCAAATAATCTCGGTACATTTGATTCTATACGTTTACTTTATCACGTATGTCAATACTCATTTTCTTTTATTTATATCTTTAGTTACATATTACTAAAAATTATAAAAACTGGATATTAATACGTAATTGCTCATTCATGGACGACATTTACTCTTTCATGGACTTTTTTCCATTCACTTTCCTTAAGCTACCCTTTTACTAACCCAAACAAATTTATCTTTCTCTTTCTCCCTTCCTCTCAAAATCAAATCAAATTCAGACAAAAAAAACTCAATAATGGATCTTAGTTTACACTATTGCTCAAATAATTATTACTCTATATAACTTAATTATGCATCACTTATTCAATTAAACCAAACTAATGAGATGCAATTAATTTAGGGATTAATAAACTTAGGTTTATGAAAAGTAGGGTTATGGGAAAAGGGTGGTACGGGAGGTGGGCGAAGGTCCGTGTGGTGATCCGGCGCGCAGGGAGGCGATGAGATGGGTGATTGTTGGGCGTTCAAGGAGGCAATGGAGGGGGCGAGAGGTGTGTGAGGGAGCGTATGGCGAGTGGGTCGAGTCTGGGTGGGCGGGTGGTTCTAATGTCGGCCAGTGAGGATGGATCTGGGTGTCCCGATGGTGGCAGTGGAGGGGGCGAAAGGTTTTTTTTTATAAATATTTAGGACCGGCGAGTCTGGAAAGGTGGGTCTAGGGGCGGCTCAGTGGCCGTCGTTGTGCAGGTGTCGCTGGGGCGGTTGGTTATAACGACAACGATGGGTCGGTGCAGGTGGTCATGGTGACAGGGTGGCCTGGTGCAGGGAGGGGAGACGGCAGTGGGGAAGCATGGTGGTTTGAGGGAGATATATTGTACTTTTATTATACAAAGTGTAAAATGATGTTGTAAAATTGTGAAGGGTATAATGGTCATTTATGTCCATGATTGAGTAAATCATGTCCATGAATGAGCATTACCCTATTAATATTGTACTCAGTAGGACAATTTAAACAAGATTTCACATGACTATCTTTTATCTTTTATGCTATATATTATAAGTTGTATAAGAGATTCTTTTCACTTATGAATAGTGCCAAAAAAGGAATTATATACAATCAAATGGAACAAGGAAAATATATGATAATTTTACAAATATTTTACAAATTTATTCGAATATTACCCAAAAGTAGTGTTTAATGAGTTGTATAGCAATAAGTACGAAAAGGCAATCAAAATTATAATTATTATTACAAATTAAGACGTTCGTATAATGATCTGTTTATATGTTAAATACGTTATTTATTATCATTGTTATTATAAATTAAAATGAGATTCTTGTCGTTTGGTTACCTACTATAAGTTATGTGAAATGAAAAGAGGGTAGATTGTTGGGTTACCCAAATTCACATAAATTGAAGCTTTTCATTATTTCCAAATCCTTCTTATTAGAGGAGGTTGCTTATCCCCCACCCACCCATAGGAGGTTGCTTATCCCCCACCCACCCATGTAAATGAATGCTTACAAGAACTACAATGTCTACCTATAACCAAAGAATATTTTTTAATTCACATGAATGGTAAAATTACGTGATATGGCACTTCTTAGGGATTGTAAGTTCCCTTATGTAACCAAAAAGTCTATTATATGCTTTACATTAACCGACTCATTTTATTGTACCCTTCACATTGTTACTCCCTTATTTCTCTTTAAGATATAAGAATATAAAAGCGATCATGGGACTTCAATCATCAGCTTAAGTGTTTGGTTGAAATGGTTTATTGACATGGTATCAAAGCTAGTCAGGGGCAGACGCATGAATTTGGTATAGGGGGCACAAATTTTTTAGTATATTTTTTCCATCTTAAATAAAACATTTTTCTATGTAATAAGCCAAAAAAAATGTTGAATATACGCAAATTTTTTCCTTAATAAATGGTTTATTAGTTCTTTTTTTCATAAAATACTTCAACTTTCAAAAAAAAGTGACGGCTTGGAGTCGAACTCAAGTCTTAAGCGAATGAAGGCTAGGTACTAACCACTAACATATTTGAAGTTACATGTAATATATAGCAGGTTTAGATCAATATTACAAATTAAACTTCTAGAGATCAAGGGGGGCACGTGCCCTACCTGGCCCCACCCTATATCCGCCTCTGGAGCTAGTGTGACCAAGAGGTCACGGGTGCAGTGCATTCATACTTCAAGCCTGGGTAATC
Source organism: Heliosperma pusillum (assembly GCA_022085475.1). NCBI lineage: Eukaryota > Viridiplantae > Streptophyta > Magnoliopsida > Caryophyllales > Caryophyllaceae > Heliosperma > Heliosperma pusillum. The sequence continues at coordinate 26,331 of JAIUZE010005014.1, forward strand.
GTATGAGTGGCGACTTAGAATGTAAAATCTTATCATGGGACATCAACCATCACTTTAAACTTTCGATTGAGATAGTTTCATGCCGTGGAGCACATCATATTGTTCTTATATTTTCTTTCATTATTTGGCAAACATTTACATCAATTATAAATTATACAGTAATTGATAAATGATAAATACCCCAACTGTTAATATTTTTCCATAATAATGACTCCGCTTGTCATTATTTTAAAATAAAACTGCCCTACTTTTTACTACTTTTTATTATTTTAATATTTTTTCTTAAATTTTGTGCCAATAAGAAAGGGAAGTAACAATAAGATTTGTAGGAGTACTTATATGTCCTACTCTATAAATTAACTAAAATAAATTCTCATTGAAGACGGGCAGTATCCGTAACAAGTTGAAGATTGATAGTGTCCATTTACAATAGGCAAGTGGAGGGCAAATAGATCCCCCTACTTGCCCTCTCAGTTGCATATTATGAAAGAGGCACAATCTGTATTCAGCTTGTAACGGATAGTCCTGGCAAATCGGGCTTGGGCCCAGTGGGCGGCACAGACTCGACCCGGTTCCGGCCCGACACGGCACGACATGGAGGTGAAAACCGGGCCGGCCCGAGCGTGCCTAAGGCGGGCCGCGGCGCAAGGAAAAGAAAAAAGGCGGACTTTTAGCTCGGCCCGGCACGAACCCGAGAAGTCCGGCACGGTTAGGCACGAAAAATGGCCCGAGCGTGGCCCGACACGGCACAGCCCGATTTACCACTTTTAAGTGTATTTTTTTTCAATATAATACACTATAAATACCCCCTCCATTCAATTCATTTGATTAACAATTTCATCATTTCTCCCTTATCTTACAATCTTCTACTTATAATCTTCTACATCCTTACAAATTACAATCTCTTTATAATATAATTAAAAATTCTTTTTCTAATTACAATTAGTAAATTACTAAATATATACACTTATCATATAAAAAAAACTTATTATTTTTTTAATCATTTGTCAATACCCCCAAGGGAAAAAAGCATACAAAAACGGACCAATCGGGCCAGGCACGACTCAGCCCGAAGCCCAGGCACGACACGACCCGAATTTTGGCCGGGCCAAGTGCGGGCCGCGGACAAGGTTTAAGATTTCGGGCCTGGCACGGCACGGCCTGAAAGCACGAAAAATTGGGCCTGGGCCGGGCCAGTTTCCCGGCTAGGCACGACGGACCGGCCCAAAGCACGACACGACACTTCCCATTACCAGCATTAGTAACGGATAGTGTCCGTCTTCTTTAAGACAAGCTCATTAACTAATTACTTGATCTATAAATTATGTACCAAAAAAAAAACTTGCTCTATAAATTAAGTAATTATTTAATTGTATGCGTGTACAATCTCACCCAAAAGTATTTCTAGGTCTAAGGCCTTGCTTGTGATGAGAGTAATTATTAAGGGAGTAATGAGAGCTAAACCAAGAAGAAATTGGAGGAGATTGGTGTTTTGGGGTGGTTGTGGAGGGTGGAAAGAACAGGTGAGGGATGAATTATTACATCCATATGGAGGAGGTAGGTAACTATTACTCCCTTAATGGAGGAATTATTACACTATATTTCCCCATTTCTATCCATTTCCATCTCCAACCCCCATCACTTCCCTCCATTTTTTAGTTTATTTAAGGTTTATTACTCCCGTAATAATTACTCTCATCCCAAGCAAGCCCTAAATCTTTTCTTTCGTGTCAAAAAAAATCTTTTCTTTTGTGATTGTAAACTAATCTGACAGCTTGGAGATTGAAAGAGGGTCCCACATTTTCCGGAAAAATAACTAACTTGTTCAAGATGCCGCTAGAAAGCAAAATGCTCAAATTGTTATCCAAGACCAGATAGAGGAAAGAAAGTGGCAAAAAGGGCAACATCTGGAGGTTTCTTGTGATCACATGGAACATCCATAAGGACCAAATACTCCTAAATAACGTGTAGAGGTGAAAACTGCCATTTAATATTACAATTTATTACGATAGCTGCTACAGAGGAAAAAAGACTATACATCTAAGGTATTACCTCATTTTAATATGTATACGAGTTTATGTGTATATTTTTTTTTAACTTTTTTAAAGTTTATAAATTATATGTTAAATTTTATATGATTTTTTTTAAGTTCGATCGTAATTTTTTGCGCTAAATATTCAAATGAATGAACTCAAAAACTTTATCATAAAACTCAGAATTTTTAATAAATAACTCGAAAACTTTATTATAAAGCTCGAAAACTATATTATTTGTGATAGTAATCAGATGTATAATCCACTTACTGGCATCTACGGATTACTTGAATAATTAACGCGCCCTCTATTCTATTTTTATTGCCTAGATAGAGTAAACTATGAAATTAACCCTGGTTTATTAATTAATTAGTTTGAAAAATCCACGAGATAATTAACTTAGTTATGATAAAAAAAAAAACCAATATAAAGGTTTAATTTCACTTCCTATATAAAATCATTAGTGTACATCTTATTATAATATCACTTTAAAAGAAAATAAAAGATAAAAAATACACGAAATGAATACTTTAGAAAACACTTTGCTGATACTTAACATTGAATTAGTTTAGTGATCATTTGAATCATTTCATCATATAAGTTACATATACAGAGTAGTATTATTGGTACAAATAGTTCTCTCTCGAAAATCAACATTTAAAGTAACATTGCTTTTATTGAGTTGACCATACCGATATTTATATTTTAATTTTTTTTTCATTACATGTAATAAAATACTCGTATAGATTTCTAGCATCATGTAACACGAATACTCTCTTCTACCATCATTTAAGTGGTTAATGGGAAAATTGAGATTTTTTTGAAAAATATAAAGCAATGCTTCAATATACATAAACACATAGTTATTACTCTCTTCAAATATTTGGTGTTACCCCCTTTTTTTAAATATATTTAATGTACATTATATGCTTCATATTCTTAAGTCTAGCATTCCTTTACTTGTTCTTTTAGTTTTATTTGGTATAATGGTCATGATAGTGATAAATTTTGTGGAAATCTCATTGAGTCTCCACATAGCGACGTATTTATAATTTTTTTTGTAGTGATATATTGAAAACAATAACCAAATTATATTTTTTATCCCATGTATTGGAACATGCTACACTTTGTAAAGATTAAAACCATATTATCTTCCCCCCACCTACTAATCATAAAATATTCTCACATACTCAACGCAATTAACACATCTAACACTCTACTCTTTTTTTTTTTCCTCTATAAAATAACTTATATTTCGCAATATATGATTAGATAATATGATATTTTTACTCTTTTGAAAGCAATATTCAAACTTCATAAGAAAATTCATTAAAGGTAGCATAAAACATTGACTTAGAAAATTTAAACACCATATTTAAATACCGTCAGATAAAATAACTAATCATATTTTTTCCTTTTTATGAATTAAGATACAAAATAAAAAACGACGATTAGAAATTAAAACATTCATAAGTATACAATTGTTTATAATACATTATAAAACTTAATCTTTAGTCAACCAATATTATTTCGACCACCCTATTTGTTGCTTTACTATAAAAAAAAATATAGAAGGACTTTTATTAAAACTATAAAAAATTATTTCAAAAGTCGTTTATTTAATTTTCACATCTCAATGTCATATTATCAACAACATACTAGTAAGTAATACAAATTTTTTCAAATGCATTCATTATGTCATATTATCAACATTAGTAAGTAATACAATATTTATTCTCAAATCAAAGCATTTTTCGGTACGATCCAAATATGCAAGTTTTGAAATATTTTACATTATATTTTTTTGGGACGTGCTTTTTCACATACAGATTTTACTCTTTCACATACAAGTTTTACCCTTTTACCCTTAACCATTTTTTATTTTCTCCTTTACTCATCTCTCTTCACCACCAACAAAATCTCCGTCCATCCCACCTCTAATACTCCGGTCACCGACCGATGGTACTCTGGCTGACCTCCCTCCGACCATGCTCCTCTGCATTGGCCGAGCTACTTCGATGACTAGTTGCCAACGCTTCTATCGCACTTCCCTCTCCCTCGGCCCCTCCCCCCGCTCTACTCTAACCACCACGGTTCCCTGCTCCGACCAACCTCTCACATCCCCAACCCACTCCGTCCCTCCCACAGTCAGTTTCGCCACCCAACCCAGCAGCCACCTTTCTTCACAACGCACACTCTCACACACAACCTCACGCATAACCACTGTGCACCACCTCCATAACCACCGTGCCCACCCGGAAGTACTGCCGACCGTCGACCACCCTAACTACCGCGCCTTCCACCAACCCTAAAACACCCTAATTGACATTTATTGCTCATATGAATTTCGTTAGTTTATAAACATATTAATTTCAATAAAAAAGATTAATAATTGCTAAAAGGTAAATTTACTTTACTAAATGGAGGATTACAATCCATTGTTTAAGTTTTTGGCGAAATCGGAAAGGATTTTAGGGTAGGATGTATACATTTTTATTATATTTAAGAAAAGGGTATGATACGGAAAGTTAATGAAAAAGTGTATGTGAAAGAGTGAAATCCGTGTGTGAAAAAGTAATTCCGATTTTTTTTGTTATAATGATTAACAAATAATACGTTAGGTAAATAATGGTTGTGATTTTAAAAATATCTCACAATATCTTTTCGGTAGTCTTGTAACATCTTACAATATACTTTCCAAAATTTAAATAGATGATGTGGACGCTCTAGAATCGCTTTGAAAAAAGCCTCAAATATGTATTTATATTGATTGATTTATTCAATAACAATACAAATAAAGTTACTATATTAAAATGACGGGTCTTCTACCAAAGATTTTGATGGAGATTTGATGAGACGGATTTAGTATGTATTAAGAGGGTCAATTTAGCGAGCTTGAAGGTGAAAAGGGTGATATTTTGCAAGCGGTGATGAGTGATTAGTTAAGCTCGTCAATTGTTTATTCATTGAAGTTTGTAATTGATGCGGTGGAAATATACCTACTTCTTACCCCCAAATCAGCCGCGTTTTGCATATCAATTAGGCTAATTAACGTTATATATAGTGTCAAAAGCTTCTTATTGGCTATTACTTTATATTTTGGCTTCTTATAGAGAAGAGGATGGAAATGAGGTGGTTTTGGCATGTATATAGTGTCAAAAGCCTCTTATTGGCTATTACTTTATATTTTGGCTTCTTATATAGAAGAGGACGGAAATGAGGTGGTTTTGGCATGATATCACACACAATTGAAGGCTTTTGGACACTCTTGGTAGGCAGCCACCTAGTTCAAAAGGAAGGGATTAAAGACAAAGACCAAGGGACCAAAATCTAAGACAAAAGAGAAGAGTAGTAACAAATGTCAAGCAAACAGGCACCAGTTCGCAGGAGCTTGCCTTGGCTCTCTCGAGCTCTGTGTCGGGCTTTTGCCAAGTTGCCCGAGTTGACCTCCGCTCGCCTAAGCTGCACCTGAAAACGCAAAAATTACGATGCCTCCTCCTCTAAGCCTTAAATTAGTATAACTTAGATAAATGTGGATCTAATTAAGGATCCCATTTTTTATGTTACAAACTTTTATATTGTGCTTAATAAATTGTATTTAGAATTAGATCAAATGAGCTTACAAACTCTCGATGTAGTTAATCTTTCTTTAATCACTCCTTGATTATTGATTAATCCTTCCTTGTTCTTGGATTTATTGAAGATTGGGTGATAACATTCTTCTATATAATATGGGTTTTCTTATTAGTTCTCATCTACTCTCCTAATGGGTTGGTATAATACTTAATCTATCTTAATATCCTTTTCATCCGTAGTCAATTACTTTCATTAATCATCATGTTTAATTCATAATCTTATGCTTATGTTGATATTATTTATGTCGTTATCACCATGATTAATGAGTAGTGTATTATCTAAGGTTATTGCGGGATTATGAGGGATAATTAGGGGTTAATTGCTTGATGAATATAATTGTTGGATTTTATTTCAACTAATGCACTCTAGATGTTTGATGAAATGTATATACTAGTCTTTGTATATTTTTTTGATTGTTAGTGCCCTCCTACAAGATCGAGAGCATTAAGAGGGTGAAAACTTACATGATGTTGGTGGGAAGGGTAGGTGTACACGATAGCTAGCCTACCCAGCTTAGGTAGGAGCGTAGGATCGAAAGCGCCGCTCCACAGTCCGACTCAACCCAACGGTTGACTTAGGATAGTCATCATGTATTATACCCGGATATTTTAGGACCAGAAAGGAACTTTAGGATTCATGATGAGAGGACCCTCGTGTTTGATGAGTCTACTTGGGAGTGAGGTATGACTCTAAAGTGGACCGAGTATAACCTATACTAGACATAGTGGAGTTGTTATAATGTCCATCTATAGAAGAGTCATCTTTAAACTGTCATAGATGATGTGGTCGTTATACACCAAAAATAAAACCTAAGTCTACTAACTAAGAAGATAGCGGAAGTAGGGTCAATCTCCACAGGGAGGAAACTAATTAACTGAAATCTAAATGTCCAAGTAACAAACTGGGGGTTTTGAAATTGGTTTAACTAACTAAATAAGATTAAAGGAAAGAGAAATAAAGGAAGAAAGTAATATGAAATAAATCAGATAAAGAGAGAATATGCTAGGATTCGGTCCACTGCAATATCGGCATCTATGGGTCAACTAAGTCAGTCAATCTATCAATGAGAAGGGCAATGGTTTTCTCCTCTCGGTCTCAAACCACCCTAGGGATTTTCCTAATTAACTATCGTCCTCTTAGGAGTCACCTATCAATTCTAAGCAAGCCTTTCCCTTCCAATCTCTCGATCCAGGTCGGGGTTAACTACCTAGCTAGTCTCCTGCGTGCACTCATTCGACTAACCTCAATTAAATTGCTTAGACTGATTCTCATATTCAAGACGAACTAAAATAATCTATCCTAACATGCCTCTACTACAGTTTCCCTCATCCCAACATACAAGAGAATTAGCTACTCATGTTATTAACGATGCTAACTAAGACGATTAAACATATGACGATAGACATAATAAAATCGTAATTAACAAGCATGAATAATAACGCAGCAGTAATTAGGAAGAGTAAAAAATGATTAAGACTAAAAGATAAGGATAAAAGAGAGAAAGTAGAAAGGAGTTTACAATCTTAGCAAATCCGGCGTAAAGATCAATCCACGTCGATAAACCCGAATGCAAACCAAAGATAAAGTTCAGAAAACTAAAGGAAGATTAATGTCTATGATTCCGAACCCTAATGGTTCTGAGTCCTAATGACTCCGAATCTGAATAATGCTAATGACGATGAATAAGAGTTTATATAATGCAAAACACGACTCTTAAACCCTAATTAAGCTATGGACTTAAGGCCCATGATAGATTCTACTCGATCGAGGGAAATAACCACTTGATCGAGGACTTTATTCTAGGAAATCACTCGATCGAGTAACAATTCTACTCGATCGAGCAACTTTTCAGCAGCAACCACTCGATCGAGCACAGGACAGCTCGATCGAGGTCTTTTCTCTTCAACGCTCCTCGATCGACCAAATATATAATCGATCGAGGTCTTTTGGCATGGCACGTAGTGTTGGACATGGCTTTGGACTTGATTGCGAGCGGTTTCACGCTTTCCCATGCAAGAGCTTATGTTCCGTTCCTTCCATTCTCCTAAATGCATGCAAAGTGGACTGTTTCGGCTCGGTTTTCGCTACTACGCAGCTTGTACCTACAAAATAGTAATGAAAGTACAAAGTAGCCAAATAGGGCCATATGGCGATATAATATCACTTAAATGACATATAAATGCGTGTATGAATGGACTAGAAAGTCTATATAAAATACACGCATCAAACTTCCCCAAACTAAACCTTTGCTTGTCCTCAAGCAAACTAAATGCAGCTATATGGAACAAAATAAACCTAGGGGAATGGAGCAAGTCTCAGAGCTAGCTACAAGTTAATATTAAACAGTTTAATGCACTCGATCAATCGCTACAAAGCTTAATACGAAAGTGAACGAATTTATACAATCTTGGAAATAAATTAGACTTTCGACCTTGCAAGACTCATCCAAATTCGGACTCTCACGGATCACTCTTCTCTCATCAAGCAAATGGTAAGTAAATATGTATAAGAAAGGGAGAAGAAAAATAGTCACTCACCTAGACTACGACCGACACAACATGCATTGCTAACTAATATGAAAGATGATTCAAGCACCGTACACACGCATAACCACCGTTCAAGGACAATCACGTGCCGAACATTTGCAAAAATATGGATATGTGAGGCTAATTGGTAAGAAGGGGCAAAACAATTAATGGAAATGTGAGGGTAAATAGCCAAGCTTGTTCCTAACAAGACCGCGATAAAACTCGTTCCATCTTCCAACAATCAAAAATTAAGCTCGATGCCTTACCAAATCTAGGCATATACGTCACAAATCCGATAAAACACCTCGACAAAATAATAATTAGCGCAGGAGGTGTAAACAATAAAAACTTCAGCCAATTATTTTTCATATTTTTTTCATTTTTTCTTTCTTTTCTTTTCTTTTTCTTTTTCTGGCTGACTAAGGAAAACATCTCGATCGAGTAGAATAAGTCACTCGATCGAGGCAAATAAACACAAAATCTGCTCGATCGAGCTAAACAAAGTACTCGATCGAGACACTATTCTCACTTCTCTTCTTTTTTTCTCGTAAATACCCACTCCAATCAATGAAACGAGCCAAACACTGACACAACTGTAGAATATACCTCGACTACTAAACTAGCTCGGCAAAGGTAGGCTTAGTTTAGGATGTAGTTAAGGGCAACAGGCAGATATGGCTTTATGTGGAGTTAATGGGGTAAAATGAGGAAAAGGGAGGTGCAAAAATTCTCAAAACACGTAATACCGACCACAAACCCAATGCGTGCAGGCAATAAGAAATCAAAGTTCATATACAAGCAAATGACACGAGATGTGGGGAGTAACTACTCTCAATCCTAGATGAACAAGTCATGGATGTCACCAGTTATAGGCTCTAAAATCTCAGAATATATAAGTAGTTTGCCAAAATGTTGAGTCAAGTCTACTAGTCAAATTTAAATTCCAAGACAAAATTCAATAGTTCACTATTTCGATTTTACTAAGTAAGTCAAGAAAGGTGCAAAGAATAGCTTAAAATAGACTTGTAGTGCGATTTCATCATGAACAAGACTCCAATCCGACTCAACTAAATGCAAAAATAAACGTGATATTTTTGATTTTTTCAAATTTTTTCTAGTTAACGTGAATTGTAAACGTGAATGCAATACAAATGCAAATGCAGACGCAAAAGGATGTAAAACACTTCCCCAAACCAAAACAGACAATGTCCTCATTGGCTAAAGCATAAAAGCATATAAGGGAAAAGGAAAAAAAAACAACCTAATACATGTTCCTAATGAATGAAATATATATGAAGAATGGAAAAACAAAAAGAACAGAAACAACTCACAAAACAAAGCTTCCCCAAACCAGCATCAAACTGGGGAGCTAACATCACCGTCTCCCATCAGTTGCCTCTGTCCACAATTAATTTGGATACTAACACGAATTGCAGGTAAGATTATGCAGAAAAATCGAAAGATGAAGAACAAAAGGGGAATTGGGATCGAGTAAATTGAAAGGGGATCGAAGACTTCTCTTGTATAGGTTAGTTTGCTCGATCGAGTAGAATTTCTACTCGATCGAGGAGTTTTGTCAGACAGGACTGCTCGATCGAGTAGTTCTGGTTTACTCGATCGAGTGGTCTTCTTTTGATGACCCTCAGTTTACTCGTTTGTTTTGAATTCCCCTCGATCGAATTACATGCCACTCGATCGAGGTCTTTTTTTCTTCGCCTTGTGGCGATTGATTTCCGTTTCACTTTCCTGCAAAAACAATACAAACCGATACCCAAAGAAATACCAAAAGATAGTCTAGCAGGAAAAATAAATTGTCTAAACTACGGATTATCACGTAGTAGTCTAATTGTCTAACGAAAACGCAAAAGATTGTTTTTACAAGTTGCACGGGGTTGCAAACCCGGCTAGTAACCAAATAGGTTCATGCCAAGGCCACCGCTAGGCCTTTGACTTGCGGAAGTACCCTCAGCTGTGGTAATTTCCGCCTTCTTCTTCCACACATATGGTCTTTGCTGGGAGTCTAGCTCCACTTTTGAATCACTCGAACATGTGTGAACTTCTTCCATCTTCGCTGGTACGGTAATCTCAACAGTCGAAGACGGAATCAGGAGTACTCAAGTCTTTCTCCTGAAGAGTCTTACCTATCCCTCTCTACCTGCGCATACACAACTATATAGAGAAAGATAAGAACAGTCTTAAGGAATTAGAAATTCCTTAAGACGAGACAGAAATAAATAACAGAAAATTAAATTGCCTCCCCGGCAACGGCGCCAAAATTTGATGTGGTCGTTATACACCAAAAATAAAACCTAAGTCTACTAACTAAGAAGATAGCGGAAGTAGGGTCGATCTCCACAGGGAGGAAACTAATTAACTGAAATCTAAATCTGCAAGTAACAATCTGGGGGTTTTGAAATTGGTTTTAACTAACTAAATAAGATTAAAGGAAAGAGAAATAAAGGAAGAAAGTAATATGAAATAAATCAGATAAAGAGAGAATATGCTAGGATTCGGTCCACTGCAATATCGGCATCTATGGGTCAACTAAGTCAGTCAATCTATCAATGAGAAGGGCAATGGTTTTCTCCTCTCGGTCTCAAACCACCCTAGGGATTTTCCTAATTAACTCTCGTCTCTTAGGAGTCACCTATCAATTCTAAGCAAGCCTTCCCTTCAAATCTCTCGATCCAGGTCGGGGTTAACTACCTAGCCTAGTCTCCTGCGTGCACTCATTCGACTAAACCTCAATTAAATTGCTTAGACTGATTCTCATATTCAAGACTAACTAAAATAATCTATCCTAACATGCCTCTACTACAGTTTCCCTCATCCCAACATACAAGAGAATTAGCTACTCATGTTATTAACGATGCTAACTAAGACGATTAAACATATGACGATAGACATAATAAAATCGTAATTAACAAGCATGAACAATAACGCATCAGTAATTAGGAAGAGTAAACAATGATTAAGACTAAAAGATAAGGATAAAAGAGAGAAAGTAGAAAGGAGTTTACAATCTTAGCAAATCCGGCGTAAAGATCAATCCACGTCGATAAACCCGAATGCAAACCAAAGATAAAGTTCAGAAAACTAAAGGAAGATTAATGTCTATGATTCCGAACCCTAATGGTTCTGAGTCCTAATGACTCCAAATCTGAATAATGCTAATGACGATGAATAAGAGTTTATATAATGCAAAACACGACTCTTAAACCCTAATTAAGCTATGGACTTAAGGCCCATGATAGATTCTACTCGATTGAGGGAAATAACCACTCGATCGAGGACTTTATTCTACGAAATCACTCGATCGAGTAACAATTCTACTCGATCGAGCAACGTTTCAGCAGCAACCACTCGATCGAGCACAGGACAGCTCGATCGAGGTCTTTTCTCTTCAACGCTCCTCGATCGACCAAATATATAATCGATCGAGGTCTTTTGGCATGGCACGTAGTGTTGGACATGGCTTTGGACTTGATTGCGAGCGGTTTCACGCTTTCCCATGCAAGAGCTTCTGTTCCGTTCCTTCCATTCTCCTAAATGCATGCAAAGTGGACTGTTTTGGCTCGGTTTCCGCTACTACGCAGCTTGTACCTACAAAATAGTAATGAAAGTACAAAGTAGCCAAATAGGGGAATATAGTGATATAATATCACTTAAATGACATAGAAATGCGTGCATAAATGGACTAGAAAGTCTATATAAAATACACGCATCAATAAACATGGGAATGATGTGATTCGAATTGGAGGTGATAGCTTATTCTCTTACGATTCTAACGGTAGGTCACACGCCCAAAGTGACCAAGAAATAAATGAGATATGACCGGCACTCGACCGAGTAGTTTGACTCGATCGAGTGTACAGTTACTCGACTGAGTAGAGTCAGTCAGACGGGTTTAAGAACCCTCAAAACCCTAACTTTTATTTCATTCAATCTTCTTCATTCAATCTTCTTCATTCTCTCTTTTAATCCCCTCCCTTCTATCTAAAACACTCATAAAAAAATTTATATGGGATTCAAGCTTGGATTAAGAGGTTGTTCACCTTTTCCTTCATCCTTTCACCCTGTAAGGTTGTAGATTATTATTTGAGAGTTGATAGTATTTTACGAGTCTAGCATTGCTTGAACTTGTGGTGATTGTACTATTATTGTTAATGTAGGCAAGGTGTTCGATGAAATGCCAATTGCTTTTCTCTACTTGTTGATTGGGCTTGGTTGAGTATTCGGATCCTAGTGTTGGTACTTCATATGATTGGATTTTTATTTGGCGATGATTTCTTGAAATGCTAAAAGGTAGGCGAATTCTACTCAGTTGATATATGTGTGATTGATTCTTAGATGTGTATTGTGATATGTGTAGATACCTCAGTTCTACACCTTCCGCCAACCACCCAGTGATGATTGGACCGCATGTTTGGTACGCGAAACAATTTATGACAATTCGTAAGTTTATTGTCAAGTGATAGCTCAAACACTTGTGTCTACCCCTTGGTCGTCATCTACACACCGGTACGGTCGTTTTGACAGTCATTAGAGTTCATGTGGAGTCTGGGTCTGAAACCGCTTCATTTTCTAGAAACCTTTTTAAAATGCCGAGTCGGAACTGATACAAAATAAAACTAGTGATAAGATTAGATTTAGTTAGTTGTTAGGGATTAATTTAAGAATTATTTTATTACTTTCTAATTAGGTTAGGAGTCTTGTCAGTTAAGAAGACTATCTATTTAAGTAGGATATTGTATGGTATTTTTATTCAGAAAAGTGAAGATTAATAAAAGTTCAGAAAACGATAAAAGATTTGATCAAAATTCCAGATTTGAGAACGTACTTCAAATCCGTCTAGCATTCAAGCGAGGTAGTTCGTTTGTAGGACACCATTAGTTCGCATTCAAGGTCGAATAACGAACTAAATATCCTTTTTTATTTCGTTCGTTACTGTTTGTTTATCATGCTCCTCACGTGACAAGTTTCAAGTTAGTTAAAAGTCGTTAATCGCTTCCGCATTCGTATCATATGGTATCAGAGCTTCGACTCTTGATTTCCTTAAATCTAGACAGTCCTAGGTGTGCCAAAGCCAAGTAATTTACATATTTTTTAGTAATACTGTATCATATACAAATAATTAGTTCTCTATTTACATGCATGTAACATAGATATTTTTTAGTAATAACGAACTAGATATCCTTTTTATTTCGTTAGTTACTATTTGAGGGTTGTTACTTTAGGAATACTTGGCTTTGGGACTAATTAAACTGTATCATATACAAATAATTAGTTCTCTATTTACATGCATGTTACATAGATATTTAAATAACTAAATTAAAAAGTAATATAGTAATCTAATTAGAGGTGTATAATTAGAGTCTATGTACTTTCATGTGGTATCAGAGGTAGCTTGTAGCATGCATATTTATTTTGGGCATTTTTTATTTATTAAAGTTATAAGATAACTAATAAATCAAAAATTTGACCTAGAATATGATTTTGACGGAAAGTTTTGGTGAATCTATACCTACTGAATTCAAAATATGTGTGGTCAAAGTTGGTGATTTTACGGATTGATTTGCTTTTTAATTTGAGTTTTTGCTTTTAAACCAAGTTAATATGCATTTTTATGTTAAAAGTTAACTAAAAATAGTTTCATGTTGATTCCGGCCATGAAATTTTAATATGATCTCATATGCATTATTTACATAATCTATGTAAAATTTCGTGACTTTTAATTAAGTTTTTCATGTTTATTGATTTATATGAGATAAAAGTCAATAAAATGATATTATTATGTTCATAAAACTGAAACGAGGTTTTCTAGATCTGTAAATTTTTTATACATTTTATATTACTATTTATATGTTTCTGGTGAAGTTTGGAAATTTTTTTCACTAATTTTGGATATTTGTTGGTATTTATTTGATAAAACCATTAAATATAAAGCTATTAATTCATAAAAGTTATGATCAAATCGGACTATTTAATTACCAACAAAATTAGTGGGGACTAATTTTGAGTTCTAAATCAGTTTAGATAATTAGTTTGAACTTAAAAATGATTTAAGTGTTGATTATGGATTTTTAATGGTTAAAGATCGATAAATCCCGTAAAAATCGAGCTAGAACGAGCATGAATGTGTTTAGGGCGATTTTGGCATGAATTTTGCAGCAATTTAATTATATTTTTATTTTTGAATGAATGAATGTCATGTATTTAATAAATTATACAATTGTACCTAGTATGACCTAGTTATTTTAATCGTTATTACCCGTAATAAAAGGGAATATCGATGTGGTTATAATTTTTATTGCGATCTCGTATCGCCGGTATGTAATAATTAAATAGTTTTTTATTTTTAGATCAAATGTATAATAGGAATTGCTATGTATCCATTTGTATCTATGTTGTAATTATTTATTATGAAGATTGGTGTTTTCTTGAGACGGTGCCGTTATTTTTTGGAAAGAGTTCCAAATCCCACGAGACGATGCCATTTTTGGAAGGAGTTCCAAATCCCACAAGACGGTGTCCTTTTTGGAAGATGTTCCTATGAAGAGGTAAGGGACCAACGAGTTGGTTGCCGAATTTGTAGTAATCTAGTTAATTTGATTAGCTAGGTGACCATACTAGGATTATTTGTTTTTTGATTGCTTGCTTATATTATCGCTCATGCCAAAATTGCTACACATGCATTTTATTTTTACCGCAATTGTCAATTTACAGTTGTTTGAAATTCACCTAGTTAATTCACTTAAAGGAGAATGATAACTAATTGATAAGATCTCTCACACATTTAAAATTAATTGAGATCAACCTTACCAATTAGTAACACCTATGTGTTGGAGTAGGCATCCTCCACAATAGTGCGCCACATAATAAATCTTATTAAGGAATATAATTGGGATATTTATTGACTATA
The DNA here is from genome assembly GCA_022085475.1 of Heliosperma pusillum. Taxonomy (NCBI): domain Eukaryota; kingdom Viridiplantae; phylum Streptophyta; class Magnoliopsida; order Caryophyllales; family Caryophyllaceae; genus Heliosperma; species Heliosperma pusillum. Next base: position 41,450 of record JAIUZE010005014.1, read on the forward strand.
TATATGATTAGTCAGTTGATTAACGTAAATCAAAAACGGTTGGCTGACTAGAGTTTGACGTTATTGTCGTTTGACGGCGGTGATCAACTGATCCCTTTCGGTCACACCTAAAGGATGAAATCCAAATAGTAACTAATTATTTGTATACCATACAGTTAATTAATACATTACATATATTCGATATGTACGAGAGTTAATTGTTAGAAATTGAGTTAAGAACTCAAATTCGATTAAACTTATTTTTCAATTATGCGATAAATGACTAATAAATTTATATCTTATTTTAATACGATTAAATAAGATTTAACTTAGTAATTAATCGTTAAATTACTAAATTAGTTGAGGTTTTGAGATAGAGGTAATTAGTTAATTATTTTTACAAGGAGTTGTAAAATAAATTAACCAAGCATTGTGGGACCCATTATATATTGATATAATGGTAAAATATTACTTAAAATGTTAAGTACATATTATTTATTTAATTGAGTCATATAATTGTTATATGATCAAATTAACACTTAATTATACAAGATAATTAACCATATGATCAATAAGTATTTGTGAGACAAATATCAAAAAATCAAAATGGACCAAACTAGGCCATGATGGCCGGTTATGGTTGTAGTTACATGGTGATGATTGTTGTTCTTGTTTTCACTCTTTAGTTACAAATTGAAAGTGACTTTTCAAGTAGAAATAATCATCACATATACTACAACACTCCACTCTAATGCATGTGATCAAATTGAACAAAATAAGAGTCCTTATTTGGACAAAGTGGTCCGGCCATATGGCCTTATAATGAGCAATGGTTGTTCATTTTCATACTATTTTTCATTTTGTGCAATTTTTTACACTTCTCTCTAAAATCCTTCCTCTCACTAAAAAACTCTCATATACTAATATTTCCTAAGTATTACTAGTGTAGTAATATAGTCTAATATTAGTAGTATATCATCTATCTTATTATCTAGTTAATAATAAGGGTAGATTATTTGGTGTCATCTTGGTGCAACTTGAAGGAGGTCTTCTAGTTTGGAGATTTATTGTGTTCATCCATATTTGTAGCTCAAGAACAACAAGAAGGAGTTCTTGTTGTGCCCATATATTTTCCATATCAATGTGAGAAAATTTCTTCTTTTATATAAATGTCTTTATATTTGCATGCATGTTACATAGATCATTAAATACTAAATTAACAAGTAATTTAGAAAATAATTAGAGGAGTCTAATTAAGGTCTATGGACTTTCATGTGGTATCAGAGCTAGCTTGTAGCATGCATGTTCATTTTGGACATTTTTATTAAAGTTATAAGATAACTAATAAATCAAAGCTTTTGAGTTAAAATACGATTCTGACAAAAAGTTTTGGTGCATGTATACCTACTGACCTCAAAATGTTTGTGGTTAAATTTCGTGATTTTAGGGATTAAGTTGCTATTTATTTTGATTTTTGGCGTTTAAACCGAGTTAACATGCATTTTATGAGTTAAAAGTTAACTAAAAATAGTTTCATGTTGATTCTGGCCATGAAATTTTAATATGATCTCACATGCATGTCTTAAATATTGTATGTAAAATTTCGTGACTTTTACTTATGTATTGCATGTTTATTGATTTTTATACGATAAAAGTCGATAATATGAGATTATAATGTTCATAAAGGTGAAACGTCCATTGATGGTCTTGAAATTTTTTTGTACATTTTACATTCTGATGTTGATACGTCTGGTGAAAGTTCATAATTTGTTTCACTGTTTTACTCTATCTAATGTTTTTATTTGATAAAACCATTAAATACAAAGCTATTTGTTCATAAAAATAATTTAAATTTTTTGAGCAAATGTTTTTTATTTTTATAGTTCCTGGAATTGTTCCAGAGTGTACAAAAGTTTTGGTTTCAAATTTTATGATGTTTATATTTTATTTTGGTTTTATTTCATAATTGTTATGATTAAACCGTAATATTTAGCAAATGAAATCAAATCGATCTAATTAATGACCAACAAAATTATTAGTGACTAATTTTGAGTTCTAAATCAGTTTAGTTAATTATTTTAAATTTAAATGAGATTTAAATGTTGATATTGATTTTTAATGGTTAAAAATCAATGAATCCCGGGAAAAAAATCCAGCTACATGAGCATGAATGAATTTAGGACGATTTTGGCATGAATTTTGCAGCATTTTATTTTATTTATGGTTGAATGAATGAATGTCATTTATTTAATAATTTATGCAAATTTTGTACCTAGTATGGCCTAGTTATTTTTATCGTTATTACCCGTAATGTAAGGGAATAACGGTTTGGTTGTAATGTTATTGCGATCTCGTATCGCCGGTTGGAGTTTGATAATTTTTATCAATTTCATTTCATTAGAAATTACAGTATAATTAGGAATTGTATATTTGTATATTTGTAATTATTTTATTGAAAGACCGTGACTCCCTCAAGACGGTGCCATTTTGGAAGGTGTTCCAAGTGAAGAGGCAAGGGAACAAGGAGTTGGTTTCCGAATTTGTAACTATCTAGTTAATTTTGATTAGCTAGGTGGCCATACTAGGATTTTATTGTTGCTTGATTGCTTGCTTTATTTTCGCTCATGCCAAAATCGTCACACATGCATTTTATTTACCGTTATTTTCAATTCAACGTTATTCACAATTCACCGACTTAGTTCGCTTATAGGGAATTAATAACAAAATTGACAAGACCTCTCACATAACTTAAAAATTTGAGATTTAGCCTTACCAATTAGTAACACCTATGAACCCCGTGTTCATTAGGGCTACCACGCTCGTGGGTCCCTTTTTACCTCGGGTAAGTAGGGTGATGCGATCACAAGCCAAAATTGGATTGGACTCAACGAGATAAGCGTTATCTTGGGACTAGGAGATGGATTTAGTTGAAATCCGTCAACCAAGAGTTCTAAGTGTAGAATTAGTCAAGTATGACTTACCATTTTTTAGATAAAGGTAGCATGCGATGACTATTTTTGTCTAAAGATGGGTCTTGGAATCACTTATATAATTTCGTGAGAGGTCATTATATGAGTGACTTGTTTAAAATTGTTTTACAAGTAAATTATATATAAGCAATGAATGTTTATTTTCCGTTGATATTTATTTTTATTCGCGCAATGACAATTATTTTTCTTCTATGAACTTATAAATCCGTTCAATCGTGGAAAAGGGTTCCATTATTTTATACGGTAGTATATTGATTGCGATCTTCGTTTAAACCACCGTAGCTAAAGACAAAATGAATTTTATCTTTTGATCCTCATATTCACCGTTGCAAATGTCTCTTATGAAGAGTAAATGAATAAGTCACACTTAGTCAAAAGCGTTTTTGAATATTTTGTGACGCCTTCTTATAACAATGGTACATCAAATTTTTGCTCCAAAGAAAATATTTGTATTTTGGTATGCTGTTATAATGCTCCTTATTGAGGCTTACCTCAAAAGAGGCCAAAACAGTTGGGATGACTAGGTTAATCGATTTATTTGAAATCGTGAACAACCAAATACCGTAGTCACTTCATGAAAAGTTTATCCTTTTGAAGGTAAAACCATGAATGAAATGAAGAATAGTCTTCACAATAATTCCAATATACTTGTCTAAGTAGAGATTCATGAAAGTGAGTGGGAGCACTAAGAATGATGTTTATATTCTTAATTGTTAAGACGAGGTTCAAGAGTAGGTTGGCTCGACTTTGACACAAGGCAAGGGATAAAGGCAAGACTATTTTGAATAGTAAAGTCAAAACCCAAGCAAGGTGTCGAACCCAACTTTTGACGATTCTATTTTACAGTGTAGGACACAAGAAAAGAATCTGCCCCAAGTTTTCTAAAAAGTTAGAAATTGGGTGTATTTTTTCACCCATAATATCTATATGATCGACATTTATTTTGCTAAAATGCAAGTTTTGGGTATCAGATACCCATTATGGTTTTCATCAATGTATTCAATGCATATAATAATGATTCGTGCGACGACTAACCATGATTAAATGTCGACCTAAAAGGGAAATATAACTATTGTAGTTCTATTTTCATAGAGACATATAAAAGTTATAATGTGATCAATCTAGTCTTGAATTTAGAGGTATACATTAATAAACGTTATTATGTACATGACCTCTAAATAAAGAATATAGTATCCACTTTTGTGTACGACACAAGTGTTTCACTTTTGTAAATAGAACAAACGTTGTATCTTTTTATGCCTATACTTGGTCAATGGTTATCCCATACCAATCAAAGGTAATTATATTCTTGACCTAAACTAGTAATTACTTGTCATATAGATTGAAAAAGGCTCAAAATTGGTGACCTATGTCTAATCTTAATTCTGGATTGTGTAGCACATTAAGAGGCTAGTATTAACAACTATCCCTAACCCATCTGATTTTGAATCTTATGGTGTGTGCGAATCTTGTATTCAAGGCAAGATGATTCGTGCCCTTTTGTTGAAAAGGAAATCGAACTAGTAAATTATTGGCCCCATTACATAAGAATACGTGTGGTCCAATAACAAACACAACCAGGGATGGTAATGATTACTTCACTTGATTTACCGACGATTTAAGTAGATATTATGTTTGATTCTACTTAATGAGGTGCTAAGAGAAATCTTTGAAAAGTTCAAAGAGCTTCAATGAGAAGTAGTTAACCACTAGAGCATTAGATCAAGGACTTACGACTAAAATCGTAACTATAAATATCTAAGTATTGACTTTGATTTTCACCAAAAGTATTTTGAAATGGTTTCACAAGTTAACTTCTCTAACACACATTATTAGATAAGGTGTTGTTGAATAGAGAAACAGAACCTTATACGATATGGTTTTGCCTTTATCAAGTCAAAATGAGCCATTTGACAACCTTGTGATATTAATATTTTTGTCGCTATTTCTTTTTCACCACATATTAAAACACATTTTAAAACAGTCTGATTTCATTCCCATATACGGATATGGGTTAGGCTAGCGTACCTAATTATAAAGTTATTGCATGAAACAAGTTGCTCAATAATCCCACATTGACCCACGAGAAACAAAGCGTTTAGGACTCGTGATGTTGTCTTTCAATAAAAATACGATTATTTCTTGATAAGACAGAGTGGGAGAGGAAATGTTTCAGAGCCACAAACTGAGATATGGTCCGGAAAACAGTTTTCCTCATGGCGTGTTCAGTAGTGTTTCTCGGAAAACCTCAGGAGGTAGGTGGAAATTTATCGCTCCTTTATAAGTGATGAATTCTAATAGCGACTTATAGAAAAGACTGTTTGTAGTCCCAACTTCTGATCTGGCTTAGAGTCATCGATTCGTAATGGACTCCATGATGATGGCAGGTATGTGACCTGGTAAATTTTACTGAAGAAGTACGACCCTCTTCAATGAAATTGATTTTTAAGCATCGAAAATTTGCATGATGACATTAAAAGTTTTCAAAGATAACTTGGTAGGCAAAAGGTTTTGCACCAACCTTAATTCTTTGATCCATTCGAATATAATTAGCGATTACAGCATATCATAATAGTATGATGCAAACTGGATCTCAAGAACCACCTTCTTGAATACGATTCTAGAAGAGGTAGTATATTTTATATTCACCTGTGGGTTCGTAGATCCTAACTATCCTAAGTTAATTTGCAAGCTTAAGAGGATGTCTTAAGTAATCACTAAAGAGTTGGAATTAGTGTGTCAATCATGTCATAAAATATTTCTCGATATCTCGAGGAATTATGTTTATACATGAAGTTTAGTGGGAGTAATATGGTTTTCATCAGTCTTATATGTGGAGACATATTGATCATTTTAGATGATGGAAGATTTTGGAGAAGTAGAATACATCTTTTAGATATCTGGATTTATGGATATAAATCTAAAAGGATATTAGCATTGATCAACTGATCCCTTTCGGTCTCACCTCTCAAATAGAGAACTAATTATTTGTATAAGATACAATTTAATTAGTCCGTTGAATAAATGACTAAAAGTTAGTCGATTGAGTTTTAATAAAGAGAACGAGTTTGGAACTCGCAACATCGGAAATTATTATTTAATTATACGATCATTGAATAATAATTTGTTATGAGGTGAGATTTAGTAATTAATTGTTAATTCACTAAAAATGTACTAATTAACTAATTTGATTAGTGTTAGTACATGTCATACATATATGTAAGAATACAAGTAAATATGTTGAGTGTTACTAGACAAAATAAATTGGGAAAAATTTAAATTATATAAGATAATTAAGTGGATGATTACACATATTTGTAAGACAAATATAAGAATCAAAATGGACCAATATGGGTACAATGGGGGCCGTGTGAAATAGGCCATAATGAGGTGTTTAGACATCATCATTAGCCCTAAGCATGCTTTGCTTTATTGTTATTCCCAATTTTCTTTTTATCTTATCTAAAAATGCAATAATGAAGCATGCATAAAAAGGAAAAACACTCCTCTCTCCTCTCGTGTGTGTGCCGGCCATATTGCCTCTTTATGGGCAATTTTTGCTCCCAATTTGAACACAAGTGCATGTATGAGATAATAATTCTAATATCTCTACATCTCTCTACAATAACCTCTCAAGACACTAGAAATCATTACTAATTGTTAGTAATACAAGATCTAGTATTTACATAATATTACTAAGAGTTATTAACATTTTTACTCATATTCAAAGGGTTGTATTTGTAGTATCTAGTTAATATATATTATTTATGCAAATATGAGGTAAGATCTTGGCGCAACTTGAAGGATACTTTCTAAATTGAAAGTTGGGTTCTTGGAGAATCTTGCCAAGATTTGTAGATTTTTAGACAACAAATGTTATTGTACTTGTATTTCCACTATCTTTTTTGGTGCAATTGTAAGCTTTGATTAATAAGGCACTAAGCCAATCGAAACATAATCCTTTTACAAATAGGAACAACCAATTTAACACATACAACCATCATCACAAACAAAAATAACTTTCATCTACATTAAATTCCTAGCCCTACACCATAGGATTTCTTCACGTTTAATACTTCCAAGCTCTATCTGCATAAGTCTCATCCTAGCTTGAGCACAAACACCTTGAATTAGCTTTTCAGGCCTTTGTACATAATCCTCCAATCTACACTTATTCCTGCAATGCCAAATGTTATAATAGACAACCACAATTAAGGACCAATACACCTTTCTGATGAAACCAGTTCGCAGCCTCATTCTAATCAGTGCAGTAGGACTGCGCTCTCCAGTATGCCTGATTTGAAGCCACTCATCCAAACATTCGAAGCATTTCTGAGCAAAACAGCATTCCTGAAATAAATGGTGATGATCTTCAGCAGTGTACCCACACAGAAAACAGTTTGTATTTCCTTCATAACCTCTTCTATGCATCCTATCTAAGGTAAGCAATCTACCCTTAACAGCAAGCCAATAGATAAAGCAATGTTTAGGAATGTTAAATCTGTTCCATGTGATGCTATACCACTCCACTCTAGTATTATCAGCCTCAGACAGCCAATTATAGCCTTTAAGAATGGAGTAACCTGCTTCCTCCTGCCATTCCTCTGATTGCAAACCCAACTTAAGGACCTCCTTGACTCCACATATCTTCCTCCAAGCCCAAGAACTTGAGCTAGTGGGACTATATGAAAGCCAATTTCTTCCTTTCAAGTATATCTTGTCAATCCACTTTATCCAAAGATGGTCTTTTTTGAGCATGATCCACCAAACTAACTTACCAACAACAACAGTATTCCAAATGGTACTATCATAGATGCCAAGACCCCCTTCCTTTTTACTCTTGCATAAAATATTCCAAGCAACAAGGGGAGCCTTTGAGTATGTGTCCTCCCCTTCCCAAAGAAAATTTCTGCAAAGAGCCTTAAGAGTATCAAGGACTCCCACAGGTAGAATGAAAATTTGTGCCCAATAGTTATGAATGGTACTCAAAACAGATTTAACCAAGGTTAGTCTCCCTGAGTAAGAAATTTTCCTCCTGTTCCAACCTTTTATTCTAGCAGTCATCCTATCAACCAACAACTTACAATCCACCCTAGTCAGCCTCTTATGAGATATGTTGACTCCAAGATACTTGAAAGGTAAAGTTCCCCTAGCAAAACCAGTATGAGTTAAGATGAATTCCTCAGTCTCCCTATCAACCCCCTTGATAATCAGGTCAGATTTCTCAGTATTAATCTGCAGCCCTGAAGCCTTAGAGAACACATTAAACCCCTCTACAATCATGAAAATAGACTTTACATCACCCTTACAAAAAATGAGGAGATCATCAGCAAACATGAGATGATTAAGATTCAAACCTTTACATAAATGATGAAATTTAAAATCAGGAAGTTCACCAATCATACTTAAGATTCTACTCAAGTATTCCATACAAAGAGTAAAGATAAGTGGAGAAAGGGGATCTCCCTGTCTCAAACCTCTCTTTCCTGGGAAAAAACCAAAGGAACTACCATTCAGTACAATGGAGTAAGCAGTAGTGGTAATACACTGCATGATAATCTTCAAGAAACTATCAGGGAAATTCAGGCTCTTAAGAATATTCTGAACAAAGACCCATTCAATAGAATCATAGGCCTTTCTCAGATCCACCTTTATCAAGCATCTAGGAGAAGGATTAACCCTATTATAAAGTCTAACCAAATCCTGGCTGATAAGAATGTTCCCCATTATGCTCCTGCCTTTTATAAATGCAGACTGAGAAGGATTGACAATTTTAGGTCACACCTTTGAAAGTCTCTCACACAGCAATTTAGAGATAATTTTATATATAGTATTGCAGCAGGCTGTGGGTCTAAAGTCCCTAACACTACTAGGGCTCTCCTTCTTAGGGATAAGTACAATATTAGTAGTATTAATCTGCTTAAGCATTTTACCTGATCTGAAGAAATCCTGGACTGCCTCACAGACATCTTCACAAATGATCCCCCCACTTGTCTTGAAGAAGCAACTAGTATAGCCATCCGGACCAGGACTCTTATCATCAGGAATAGAATCTACAATTCTCTTAATCTCAGCAGCAGTAGGGATACTACATAAATCCTCCCAATCCTCCTGCTCTACTCTAGGACCTGTCCTCATTATATTAAGATAAAACTCAGAGGTTATAGCACAGGATCCCAAAAGAGATTGGTAGTAATCCTCAAAAGCTTTTTGAATATCTTCAGGCTGATCAAAATTATCTCCTTGTAATCCTTCAATTCTAAAAATTTTATTCTGAATCTGCCTATGCTTAATGATCTTGTGAAGCATTGAAGAGTTAGTATCACCATCTTTTGCCCATTGACACTTAGCTTTTTGTCTTAGAAAATCCACCTTGGCCTCAGCAAGCATCTTATAACTAGTTCTAACTTGGTACTCTTTATCCATGAGAGTACAATTAGTAGGATCTTGTTGAAGTTCTCTCTGGCAATCCTACATCATGATATAAGCCACTTCAGCCTTCCTCTCAACATCTGAGAAAAGTTCCTTATTCAGCTGTTTCAAAAGAGGTTTAAGATGTTTAAGTTTGTATACCACTCTAAACATAGGGGAACCTATACTCTGCTTATTCCAACCAACTCTCACAATCTCCTTGTACTCCTTCACCTTACTCCACATGTTAAAGAACTTAAAAGGTTTCTTACCACCAGTCATCATACCACCCTCCTCAATCAAACAAGGACAATGATCAAAGTCTCCCTCAGGCCCATAGTACGCATAAGCATTAGGCCTTAAATTGAGCCATCCATCATTAATCAACACTCTATCAATTCTACTAAACACCCTAGTGCCACTTGGTTGCTTATTGTTCCAGGTGAAAAAAGCCCCCAAGGTCTTAATGTCACTCAGATCACAATGGTTTATAACATTTTGAAAAGGCACAGTTTCTGAATCCTTAACAGGCAACCCAATCTTCTCACTAGCATGTAGAACATTATTGAAATCCCCTAAGATGATCCAAGGCTCCACAGTATTAAGACTCATCAGATCATTCTAGAGAGGTATTCTCTCCTCAATTTTATTCATCCCATAAACAAAAGTAATATAATAACTTCTATTATTATGCCCTTGCTGCACCTTAATATGGATCAGCTGAGAAGTCACTACCATTACATCCACCCTAATTCCCTGGTTCTTCCATAACACCCAAATTCTCCCACCATCATGTTGAGCATGATTAGTAACATAGGACCAACCACAACAGACATTTCTTGCTACTTTATTTAGAGACAAGGATTTCACTCTTGTCTCAAGGAGCCCAAATATCTCAACACCCATCTGGTGAAGATACCACTTAATATATTTCTGTTTAATCTCATTATTCAGGCCCCTAATGTTCCATACTCCAATTCTAGTCATGATGAGATGGAGGATTATCATCCCCACCACCTCTATCCACCAATGCTGACTCCTTCCCCAAAGCACTATTAAATTGCAAAGCAAACCCACTCTGCTGCCTGTCAGGAACTCTAGTCTCGTGTCTAGTGAGCCTAGTGATGACCCTTGCAGGGGTAAGCACAACACTATAAGTCATAGGTGCAGGGGTATTATATGGTGTAATGACTACACCACCATCTTCCTTCTCTAGTCTACCTTCCCTTTGACCACTGGTTATCCCTATGCTGTGCTGTAAGCTAGGGAATTCCTGTTGGTCATTAAGCTGCCTAACCTCCTCCTTCTTCTTCCACACCTTCCTACTAGGTCCCGTCACAGGTTTTATAGGACCCCTATACTTCCTGCACATCTCCATAGTGTGGCCCATACCAGTACAACTCGAGCAAGTTATTGGTATCCAATCTTATTCCACAGCAACAGAAACCTCCTGACCCAACTCATCCTCAAACACAATCTGTGTAGGGAAACTCTGATCCACCTCAACCTCTACAAGCACCTTAGCAAAGCCTAGTAAAGTACGCATTATAGTAACATCAGCAATTCTTTCAAACTTGCCAATTAATGATGCCAGTTTCATCAAACACTTTTCCCCCCAGAACTTCAAATCCAGCCCCACCAATTTGATCCAAATAGGGACCTTCTTAACCGATACCTTAGCCATTTTAACCTGAGGGTCCCAAGGTCGTAAAATAACAGGTTTACCATCTAAGAGCAGAATCCCTTTTTTCAGAACAAGTTGTTGGTGTTCTACTTCAGCAAAATGAATCACGAATAATCCATTAGGTAGAAAAGAGACTTTAGATATATTATAATCCACTAGAACTCTTCTAATGAAGCCCTCTAAAACCATTCGCGGAGGATTAGCCCCCATAACATATCCATAAACAGCAGAAGACCAATACTTAATCTCATCTTGTACATCATCAAGTGTAATTTTTAGATTAGTACCTTTTACCACACACACATCTGATGTATTTTCCTCCCGTGATTCCATTTGCTCCTCCCTAGAACGAGTCATCATCTGTTTCCTCTGTTTTGATACTACTTCCTTCCATTGATCCTCCGTCTCAGCTTCCACCTGAGAGACGACCTCCTTCTCTCCCTGTAATTTCTGTTGTACCGCCTCCTGAGCACATTGAATTTCATTTTGTCGCGAAGTAGACACTTTCACCTGAGACGATTTCCCAGTAGATCCATTTTTACTATTTGAATTTATATTATTTGACGTATTAGAAATGTTGATTGTTTGTATAGTAGAAGATGATATATTATTTTTACTAATTGATTTAGAAACATTAAGAGAATGATTAGTAACATTGGTTTTAGCCATTGCACAAAACCCAAGAACCCTAGAAAATTAGGAGTACTTCTCTCTAACTTTCTCTCTCATCATTCTGAAATTTCACAACAATTGTATACCTTTTTTATATAATGCCTTGATATTTACATGCATGTTACATAGATATTTAAATAACTAAATTAACAAGTAATTTAGTAATCTAATTAGAGGAGTCTAATTAGGGTCTATGTACTTTCAAGTGGTATCAGAGCTAGCTTGTAGCATGCATGTTCATTTTGGGCAATTTTTTATTAAAGTTATAAAATAACTAATAAATCAAAAATTTGAGTTAGATTATGATTTTGACGGAAATGTTTGGTGCATGTATACCTACCGACTTCATAATATTTGTGGTCAAAGTTGGTGATTTTACGGATTGATTTGCTATTTAATTTGAGTAATAATTAAATTGTTTTATATTTTAGATCAAATGTATAATAGGAATTGCTATGTATTCATTTGTATCTATATTGTAATTATTTATTATGAAGATTGGTGTTTTCTCGAGACGGTGCCATTTTTTTTTTGGAAAGAGTTCCAAATCCCACGAGACGATGCCATTTTTCGAAGGTGTTCCAAATCCCACAAGACGGTGTCCTTTTTGGAAGATGTTCCTATGAAGAGGCAAGAACCAACGAGTTGGTTGCCGAATTTGTAATAATCTAGTTAATTTGATTAGCTAGGTAGCCATACTAGGATTATTTGTTGTTTGATTGCTTGCTTATATTATCGCTCATGCCAAAATCGTCACACATGCATTTTATTTTTACCGCAAGTGTCAACTTACAGTTGTTTGAGATTCACCTAGTTAATTCACTTAAAGGAGAATGATAACTAATTGACAAGATCTCTCACACATTTAAAATTAATTGAGATCAGCCTTACCATTAGTAACACCTATGAACCCTGTGTTCATTAGGGCAACCACGCTCGTGGACCCTTTTTACCTAGGGTAAGTAGGGTGATGCGATCACAAGCCAAAATTGGGTTTGACTCAACGAGATAAGCGTTATATTGGGACTAGGAGTTGGATTTTATTGAAACCCGTCAGCCGAGAGTTCTAGGAGTAGAATTAGTCAAGCATTGACTTACTGTTTTTACATAAAGGTGGCATGCGATGTCCATTTTTGTCTAAAGGCGGGTCTTGGAATCATTTATATAATTTAGTGAGTGATCATTATATAAATGAACTTGTTAAAATGTTTATCAAGTTGTTTTGTTTTTATTTTTATAATGAATGTTTAGTTTTTCCTTATTTTTGTTCATACATAAATGTATCATAATTTGACACTCACGAATTATTATCTTTATTTAAACACTCACGAATTATTCACATATTTTGCGAAAAACGTTTTCAAAAGTATATAGAATACTGCAACCTGATATCGGAAAAGGTCTCATTTCGAGAAAGGCCACATAGCTTGTTCGTCATATACTTTAAGCGTTTTAGGCATGTGACAGCAATTGATCGATAGGATAATCGAATTTTGCAAGAAATTGAGATTAATCGCATGTTAGACTCACCTCAATACAATTTACCCTTATAAGTGTAAATGATATTTCGAATAACATGAAGAAAAGTGTTCATGGAATTTACTATTTGCTTGTTGAAGCAAATAAGGATATGAAAGTAAGTGGGAGTTAAAAGAAGATACCCTAATAGTATGGATTAGATTAAGATATATCTACACAATAGATAAGCTAGTTTCAGTATCTTGGTATAAGATACCATATATGAATCACTTCTTTGTTAATTGTTTACATAAATTGACAAAAACGTACGACGTCTAGCTTAAGAAAGGTTTGACCTTTATGTCTAAATGAAGCTAGAGTAGCAACAATTTTGATAGGGACATACGTTGTAACACCCGCAAATGTACCCTATTTTTATATGAAAAATATTATACTGATATTTTTCAGCGAATTTTAGTTTTAGTTTAGAATTTAATTTCCCGTATCTATTTTAGAAAATCCGAGTTCGTTTTTGGACTTTACTCGAAATTTCGAGAAAGTTACGTCTTAAGGCGTTTATGGGCTTTTTCTCACGATTTTCCACTTACTCCCTCATACTCTCCTTTAAACCCTAACTCCCTCATTCAACTTACTCTTCTTCCTCACCAAGTAACCACCCAAAAACCTAAGTTCCATATTTGATCAAGCTTAACATCGACACTACTCCTTCGTTATTCGCTCAAATTCACTAATTTCCGTCTTAATCTTTCCCTCTCCTCGTGCTCTATCTTAATTGGTAATAAAATTACCGTCTTTCTCGCTTTTCAATTTATCCGTCTTTCTCAAAGGTGAATTATATTCATCTTTTATTGTCTAATTGTAGGTGGTGACCTCCAAGACCTCGATAAAGACTACTACTTGATAGAATAAGACCTCGACGAGGATTGAAGACGCGAAAAGGTAACGGTGAAGGGTTACTAGATATCATTACGTGTTTTAATGTGTTTTCTATGTTAGTAATCGTATTTGGAATAGGATTAGTATTCATAGAACTTGTGTTGTTGATGATGAGTGTTGTTTGTTGATGATTGTTGATGATCATTAATGATTATTGATAGTAGATAGTAGTTATTTATGATAAATGAAAATGGATGATTGAAGTGTTGTTGTTCTCGGGTGAACTGTTGTTCCCAGCCGGGTGACCGGCCGCCGGTCAGCCAACCGGCTGGGGACGCGGCAGAATGAAAGTTGTATTTGATGTTGTGTTGTTCCCAGCCGGGTGCCCGGCTGCCGGTCCCCCGGACCGGCAGGGAGCTCGCTGTATTTTGGTCGATTTTGGTTTGTTGATGAAGTGCCAGCCGGGTAGCCGGCGGCCGGTCCCTTGACCGGCTGGCACCCCGCTGAAAGACTTTCTCTATATTTTCTTACATCTTCATTTATAATAGTTCGCATTATTCGTTTAATGTATAAATTTGCGTAATGACTTTAAATATTCATGTTTAGAATATATGATGTTCCATTCGCTTGTATCGCATGTTTTGTGACGGTTTTTCATATATCCCACTTTGAGTCGGTTTTAGACATGTTATGGTTTGAGCACTAATTGTTATGTGCTTTGTACTCTCTTTCCCCCGGCTACCTCTTCGTTCGTAAGGCTGGAATGTCGGAACGAGGAGTGTATCCTTACTGCTTAATTGCACGTGTTAGTGGGCATATGACGACGTTGTTGGGATGCGAACGCTTTGCGTTGATCGGCCCGGCCGTCAAATGTTGTATACTTGCGAGGTGGTGTCATTGCATGTAGCGTACCGCTTGTTATGATGTTTGTGCTCTTTTCCGCCTCTTTCGTGAAGGTTGACCGAATTTGGGGTACTCGTCTTCTATGCTTGACCGAGTCTTGGATGCGAAATGTCATCGCATGTCGAATCGGAAAATGTTATTCCGAAAGTCTGGCCAGGTTTAGACTAGGACCGGATATTTATATCGTCGTTCTACCAGGAGGAAATTAGTCTACATATATGAAATGTTGAATCGTGTATGCGTTCAGGGAAATGTCATCCCGTGGATGCGATTTTAATCATTCTTGCCATGTACACGGTGCTAGTGCGTGTCATTTACCGTGAGAGATGTTGTCAACGTATTTGTACGTTTGGATGGATGATTATATGATTGATTATTTGTGATCGTTGGATGACTTGGCATGGTTTGTTTGTCGAGTCTCAATCTTATCAAGCTTATGCCGCTAACGGTGAGATGCAAGCCCTAGTGAGTGTATGGTTGCCTAAGAGTGTCTTCCCCGAGTCTATGTATAATATGATGGTTACGGTTTTGGTACTTCATGTATCGATATTCTTATATATTGAATTGCCTATTTATCCTTCTCGTATTTCACATGTATATTTATATATGCATGCTTCTACTTTCGTATTTCCGTTTAAGTATGTTATTTGTGATGTGGCTGTGATCGGGCCTGTCGCAAGCCCTGGTCAAAGATAATTACCCAGACTAGGCTAATAACAAATTAATGTAATTAGGGAAGTAGGGGTCGATCCATAGGGAGATGGTGTTTCCTATAGAGTGTGAAATGTCTTGCAATTGGGTCTTATCTAACGAGTATCTGGGTTTTGAGTTTTTGATTTCTAAACTAATAAAAAGCATAAATGAAAACAAGATAAAAGCAAACCAAAACAAAAACGATAAAGCAGATGATGAATTAACAATGATAAAAAGGATCTAGGGAAATAGGTTCACACATGTAGATTAACATATTGATAAAATTGGATTTAGGACATGAAAATAATTCATTGTGAGTTCGTAATGTTGGAGCCAATGTGACAACCCTCGCGAATGCGGAAATATAAAACAAACAAGCATGTGAATTGTATTGCGGAAATAGGTAGTTTTTAAAAACTTTTATACATGCAAGTTAAATAAAACGAGGAGTGTCAAAATATTACAAACTAAGTACGGAATATAACAAAGAGACGGAGTCTTCAAATGTTTCAAGAACAAGTGTTTAGCAAAACTAGCTAAAATCGTCTAGAGGTGAAACTTCCAGGGACAACGCCCGCTAGCTCACACCCGAACCCCAAAATACATAGCAAAAAGCCATCCAAGCAAGCAACCTGTTCATCCATGAAAAACATTAACGCCACAATCAGTGGGGAGTAACTCCGGGTTCTCCCAGCCATATCACATTAAACGTACATAGAAGGAAATACAAAAGTAGAAGCATGCATATATAGATATACATGTGAGATACGATAAGAATAGATAGGCAATTCAATATATAATGATAAGAGCATATGAAGTACAACTTCGAATCCATCATGTTATACAAAGACTCAGGGAAGACACTCTTAGGCAACCGAATACGCTCACTAGGGCTTGCATCTCACCGTTAGCGGTATAAGTTTGATAAGATTGAGACTCGACAGAAAACCAAGTCAAGTCATGCGATGATCACAGTAAATCCAACATATTATCATCCATTCACGAACCAAGACATTGACGGTGTCCAATCATGCTATGACCATGAATAATATAATGAAATCACGATTTCAAAGACGACGGTGCCCAATCATGCAATGACCGTGAATAATATCATGAAATCACGCATTCAAAGACGACGACACGACGACATCTCTCACGGTAAATGAAACGCACTAGCATCGTGTACAAGGCAAGTATGATTATGGGCATCCACGGGAGTAAAACCTTCCCTGAACGCATACACGATTCAATCCATTTCGTATATGTAGACTAATTTCCTCCGGGTAGGAACGATAATTAAACGGCTCCTAATCTAAACCTGGCCAGATTCTCGCAATCACATTTTCCGATTCGACATGCGATGACGTTTCGCATCCAAGACTCGGTCTTACAAATAAAACGCCGAGTACCCACATTCTCGGTAGATCAATTCACGAAAGAGGCGGAAAAGAGCTCAAGCCTCATAACAAGCCGTACGCTACATGCAAATAACACCACCTCGCAAGTACACAACATTTGACGGCCGGGTCGATCAACGCATAGCGTTCAACTCCCAACAACGTCGTCGTATGCCCACTAACCCATGCATTTAAGCAGTAGGATACCTCTCTGTTCCGACATTCCAGCCTTACGAACGGGAAGGTAGCCAAGGGAATGAGAGTACAAAGCACAAGACAAAATAGTTCTCAAACCGTATCATTTGTAAAAACCGACTCAAAGTGGGACATAGCAAAAACCGTCACAAAACATGTGATACAAGCGAATGAAATATCAAATATCCAAAACATGAATATTATAAGTCACTACGTAAAATTATACGATAAACGAATCATGCGAACTATTATGAATTACGAGTTTTAGAGATTTTATAAAAAAAACACAGCCGTGTTCCACGCCGGTGTGGAGGGAGGCGGCCGGTACCCCGGCTCGGAGCACAACTACACACAAAAAGCAAGTCTGGAAACTAACTAAAACAAGGGTCCACTTCAAACGGTCATAACTAGAGTTCTAGATATGCAAATACAGAAATTCCAAGTCGAGGTGATAGCTTATCCTCTTACGGTTCCAACAAATGGTCACAAGCCCAAAACAAACAAGTAACAAAGGAGATATGATCATTCTACGAAAAAGGGTCGGTGCAGTGAATTCCCAGCCGGCCACTGAACCGGCAGCCGGTCCTTCGGCCAGGACAACATCCTACCCGAGAACAACATACACAAGTTCAATCATTTTCAATTCTCATATTTAACTTCTATCAACTATCAACATCCAATAATCATCATCAACAATCATCAACTAACAACAGTCATCATCAATAACTCAATTCCTAAGCTTACTAATCATATTATAAATACGAATTCTAACATAGAAATCATATAAAACACGTAAATGATATCGAGTAACCCTTCACCGTTACCTTTTCGCGTCTTTAATCGATTCTAAACCTTCCTAGTCTCCACCTGCATACAATTAGATATTAAAAGACGAATATCATTCACCTTGAGAAAGACGGATAATTTAAAAAGCGAGAAAGACGGTAATTTTATTACCAATACGGATAGAGGAAGTTAAGAGGGGAAGAATAAGACGAACTTACGTGAATTTGAGCAAGAAATGAAGACGTAGCGATCATCTTAAGATCGATCAAGGAAGGGGGTTTAGGTTTTGGTGGTTTGATAAGGAAGAAGGAGATGTTGAATTGTGTTGTGAATGAAAATAGGTTAACTGGTAGTATGATATTTATAAGGAAAAAGTCAACAAAAGTCAAAGATGGCTCAAAAGTCAAGAAAAGTCAAAGACGACTTAAAAGTCAAGAAAAGTCAAAGACGACTTAAAAGTCAAGAAAAGTCAAAGACGACTTAAAAGTCAAGAAAACTCAAAGACGACTTAAAAGTCAAGAAAAGTCAAACTCGCCTTAAGACGGGATTCTCATGGAATCTCGCGGAAATTCCAAATACGAACTCGAAAATTCTAAATTCGACTCGGAACATAAAATTCTATATTAAAACTTAAATTTGCTGAAAAGTATCCGTAAAATATTTTCACTAGAAAAATAGGGTACATTTCCGGGTGTTACAGTTTAAAGATCTACGTAACATGCATGCAAATATAAAGACATAATATAAAGTTTAGAAATTTCCTTAAATTGGTGATGGAAATGATAAGAACAATAAAAAATTATTGTCTTAATTGAATGTCTACAAAGCTTGGATGAACTTCCTTAAACCTAATCTTCAAAATAGAAGATCTCTTTTAAGTTGCACCAAGAACAAAGCTCAACAAATACTAGTGGTATTAACTAGATACTACAAGGATTAACCCTTGAATAATATTAATATTACAACTAACTCTTAGTATAATATATATATTTTAAGTTTAGTAACACTTAGTAAATATTTGAGAGTTTTAGAGAAAACTAGAAAGAATATGTGGAGAGATAATACAATTTTTATCACATGCACAATTAAAGTATTTGATGAACAATCTTTTTCTCATATAGAGGCCTCTTGGCCGGTCATGTGAAGAGGAGAGAGAGGGTGAAGTGCTCTTGTGTGCATGCTTAGAATGATTACACATTTGGGTAAGACAAAAAGCAAATGGGAAGACAAATCTAGAAAAGAACAAAAGCAATTCATGATTGCCTTTGTCATCCTCTTTTGGCCGGTCACGGTACGTACACCCACAATTGGGTCCATTTTGGTTCTTATATTTGTCTTACAAATATATGTAAATGTCTACTTAATCATCTTATATGATTTATGTGTTTCCCAATTAATATTGTCTAGTGACACTCCACATATATATATGTACTCTTACATATATATATTACTTGTACTAATAATAATTATATTAGTCAATTAGTACGTATTTAGCTAATTAACAATTAATTACTAAATCCCGTCTCAAAAATTTTTATTAATCAATTATCGTATAATCGAATAATAATTTAACGATGCGAGTTCAAAAACTCGTTCTCTCTATTAAAACTCAATCGACTAACTTTTAGTCAATTTATATTCAAGTTAATAATTAAACTGTATCTTATACAAATAATTAGTTCCCTATTGAGGTTCGTCCCTTTAGGTGTGACCGAAAGGGATCAGTTGATCACCGCCGTCATAGGACAATAACGTCAAACTCTAGTCAACCAACCGTTATTTATTTACGTTAATCAACTGATTAAAATATACAAATAGTCAATAAATATCCCAATTATATTCCTTAATGAGATTTAGTATTGTGTCGCACTATTCTGGATGACACCTACTCAAACAAAATCGATCTATGGGAGTTCATTAATGATGATTCATGTGATTGGATTGCTATTTGATACAATATTTTTGGATGTATACGTGATTGATCAATTGATCTTTATTGCGATATCATTAAGACATGTTGATTGGAGTTTGTGGTTGTTTTCTAAGTGACTACGGTCATGGTGTTCCGAGGTGTTTTATATTGAGCGGTAGCAGGGTAACGGCTCCATAGGATCTGTGTGTCGCTCTTCATCGTCTCGCCATGAAAGAGACAGTGCACGTGGTGATGTCTTTGGTCTAGGGATTACCTGCTGCGGGATGGTCCATTGTGTCTTCTGCGTGCCCTGGACACGGTGGTGTGGTAGTTGACGGCATCGCTATTTTTTTTCGTGCGCTGCACTGGATGTGTGTCATGATATTATTACGATTGCGCTTGGTATTGATTATGTATATGTTGATTGACCGTGTTTTGGAATTTCTTTGTTACCCTACCGTGGTCCATACGATATTTCCGGCGTCTGGTGAGTATTTGTCTTGCAGGTATTGATGAAATGATTATTATTGAGGACTATGATGTTGGGATTGGACGTGAACGATGGCTTGTACTTGACTTTGTAGTCGAGTTGTATTTATTTTTTATTTTATCGACCTTAATTTTTATTCGGACTTTTAAAGAATTATGTAACTTAAAGTTGTGTTTTGCGATTACAGATTCGTTATGCAGTACCTCTGGAAATCGAGGTTGTAGCACTACCTCTCACTCAGAAGGCCTAGCATAAGGCTTTCGGGCAACGCGGGTTGTTACTGGGGTTTTTAATATGGGGTCTTGTTCCTAAAGTGAGCATGGCTTGTGGATCATACTGTTCACCTCCTTTGCTTGATCTATACTAAGTTCCTTGTTCCTTAAAGACGCTTCTAGAATATCTATCTCCATATCATATAAACCATACTTGGTCCCACAAGATCCCAAGCCCTCGAATGCCCTTAATGGATCTCTTATCAATGTAGAACATGAGAAATCTTCCAGTAAACAATTATAATTTAGCATGCAAGATCAACTAAGTGAAGAAGTGAGAAAGACCTTGAGGAAAGGACTTCCTCAAGGGCGAGGGAAGGCACAAAAGAAAATTGTTAAACAAACCAAGAAAAATAAAACACCGTGCCCCGCATTGGCGCTATTTTGACTATATCGTTTTCTAAGTCAAACAATATTTATAACAAGACTAGCAAAGTGGCAAGTCATGGTAGGTTCACCAGACGCTTAGAAGTGCAATTAGAAGAGTCTAGCTAAGTTTCAAGTGCGAGGGTGTGACAATTTGGGGTTGGAAAAGGTGAAAGCTAAACTACGATAAAAACTATTAATGACAAGTAAAATTAACAACAAGTAATTGAAATGATGTCAAGGAAAAAAAGGAAATTAAGGTTCATGGGTTCATATAGGGTAGATTAGAGAGTACATGTTACTATCTAAGGCTTATTCATGAGTCAAGTCAAACTATGGGACGAGGGTCTCAATCTTACCCCCCTACTAGGCCGGGTAGGTTAGCTCTCGCCTACATCTACCCTTCCCACCAACATAATGCAAGTTTCTACCCTCCTAAGGTTCTCAAGTTTATAGAAGGGCAATAATAAGTAATAAAACATCCAAATAGTGGTTGACACATTTCATCAAACACTAAGATTGTATGAGTTAAAACAAAACCTAATAGTAAATCTTAAGATAGAGTATACATGTGATTAACCCCTAATAATCCTACATAATCCCCACATCATCCCTAGTTAATTCACTTCTCACAAATCATTGAGATTAAGACTGAATTAATATCAACAATAACAAGAAATACGTTCAACATAATGATTAATGGAAATGAATAACAAGAGATTAACAAAGGTTAAAGAGAGATTAGAGATAATACCAACTAATTAGCAAGAATAAGTGATGATTAATAATAAACCAAGAAATATATTAAGAATGTTGTCCCCAAAATGTTCAAATAATACAAGGATATAAAAGATTAACCAATACTTAAGACTTTAGTAAAGAAAAGTTAACAATTTAGAAAAGTTTGTAAGGTAGATTAAACTAGAATGAATTACAAAGGGGGAATAAGATCTAGATTTTCCTAATACAAAGTGGGATCCCTAATTAGATTCCTAAATATCTTACATATACTAATGTAAGACTATAAGGAGGACGCATCAAATTTTTTTTGCGATGTCAATTAGAGCTCGAGTGGCTCTAGCTGGCCAAAACACGACATCAGCTCGAGTCGAGCAAAGATCAGCTCGCTCGAGCCGGTCGTTTGTTTCTTATCTATACTTCCCTTCTTCTCTATTGTCTTTGACTTAGTGTTTATTTGCCATGTTTTGGGCCCCTTTCTCTTGGACTAGCCCTTAGCCATTCCAAAACCGCCTCACTTCCTTCCTTTCCTACATAAGATAGTGAAATGGTAGGTAATAGGGAATATGACGCATTTGACACGATAATAACGTTGATTGGCCTATATGAGTTGCAAAACGAGGCCGATTGAGAGGTAAAAAACAAGATAAAAAATGGTCATGTCAAGTATCCCCAAACTGAACCCTTTACTCGTCCTCGAGTAAGAAGGTGACTAAGACAAGACCCTAATTTTAACTAATTCTAATAGCATATCTGATACGTGGTAATAAGCGGGCCTTGCTCCGCCCCTTCAACTCCCAAGACGACATCCATAAGATTAGATACCCTCTTGCAAGACAAATGGTATCTTGCTCAAAAATTCTGACACATCCAAGCATTATAGCACGCAAAACATGATAAGGATGCATCTACAAAAGAAAAGGTCGCATGACTCATCATCTGACTCACTAAAGCTTGCACAACTGGAGAGTTAGGGGAATGCCTAGAAGGAAAACCGTCTTAATTATGTCCAATCCTTAGGAGCATCTAGTCTCCTAAAGAATGGAAAATGATACGCCTCCTTGCGGGGAAAATCTAATGCCGTTTCATTATTTCCGTCTACTAATTGCTTGGTCAACAACGATAGATGGATGATGGAAGTGAGATCCCCGTGGCGTTATTAAACACAAAGGCTAATAGAATTTCACGTCAAACAACTAGGTAAGAGATAAGGATCATCTTGTCTCACTATGCAACGAATAGATTTAGATTATCCAAACATGGGTAAAGGAAATGAGGTATTTGAGTGTTTATAGCTTGGATTTTTCTTTTTGCTTTCTTTCTTTTTTTATATGCATTTTGATGTTGCAATCTTGACATGATAGCACAATGGTTCCAGTTAGGATATGTGGTTGGCACCAACAAAAGGGATATCCTCACCGAAGTTACTTTTAGCGCAACCCTGTGGTGTGGGTACACTAGAGTCAGAAGCCCCACTTTGCACTTCCCTAGTGAAAAACTGAAAACATAACTTTGTATGTAAATATGAAAGAGTATTAGAACAATATTGGTTGTATAGCGGCGGTCACCTAAGTAAATGCACTAACCAAGGATTATTCACACCAATAGGGGTTATCGAAGGGGAAAAGCGCAAACTCTTGACACGACTTTAGTAAACGCGTCAAAGCAACATTAGGAATGCCTAACCAGGGGCGTTTCAAATTCAACGATTAAGATGAACACACTATGAAAACTAGCTAAAAGGGATCATGTACAATTATCAAGTTTTTTTAAAAAGACTATTTACAAAACTTTTATCTAAATGCAGCTACATGTTATTAATGCAACCTAGCTCATTTACAAGCTAATGAAAATGCCTTAATAATCTAATATGACGATTAAACTAATGCAAATATCCTCACAACACACAATTTGCACATCAGCCATCCAACAAAACTTCACATCACAGTCATCAATACATACCATCTTCCTTTCAAAAAAATTCAAGAAATTAAATACAAAATAAAGACATGTTTTTGAATTTTTTCAAATTTATATGAATTTTTAAATATAAATTTCCACCCTCACACTAGGAGAGTACATTGTCACTAATGCTCAAAATGGGCTTATTAAAAATAAAGAGAACATGTTTTTAAAATTTTGAAATGCTTTTCTAAAATGAAAAGAACATGTTTTTATATTTTTGAATAAGGAAAAAGGCAATAACATGTCTTTGGATTTTTAAATAGCAAGATAAAGTAATAAAGTTATGTACAATATATTACAAGAGAATGGAAGATGCAAATAAACTATCTAAAAGCAATGCATCTTCTAAGCTACATGAATTATACTAAATGCAAACATGCTATATTAGAAGTATAAGTGAACTAGATGGATCAAATCTAGACTACACGATGCATGCTTTCGATTAGGTAGAGAGCCAATTTAAATTGTCTCCTAGTTCTTCAAAATCATACCTCCCCAAACCGCTTTATGCTTAGTTGTTCTTTGAAAGAAGGAGGCTTGGCTTTCAAAGGACTAGCTATAATGCTAGGGAGGGGGAGGTGTAAAAAGAGCAAGTGGCTTAAGAGCATGCATTTGAAGTTTAAGGACCCAAAAGGGGATAGGACTTACAAAGAAAGAAAAAATTACAAAAAACTAGTAGCCCGGACGACCTGCAGCTCCAGCTCGACCTAGCTATGGCCAGCTCGAGCCGAGTTGGTCGGCACTAGCGAATTTTGTTGCTCCTCATCGCCAATTCGAGCGACTTCTAGCATGGCTTTTTTTAAGCACTTGTAAATTTTTCTTTTACTTTTCTTCCCTTTAGGTGAGCTTGATGCTTCACCTAAGCCTCAAATATGACCTAATAACTCCATCCAAACATACATTACATACCCTCCCTTAAATTCTCATGCAAATGAAATGGACTAAAGTAAAATGCATCCTAAGTTTTAAAGGAGGAGAATATATACAAGTGATGATTTCTCAATAACTCTACCAAACTTAGATGCTTCTTCTTTAGATTAAGGGTGTAGGGAATGAATTTAGAGTACCTCAACTTCCCCTATGAAAGCTCCTTCATAGTAGGGCTTATTCCTTTGATCATTGACCTTAAAGATTTTAGCTTTCCCGAGAACATGAACTTAAATATTTAGTTGAGGAGGAGCACTTTATCACCCTTGTGCAAGGGGTTTTGCTTAATCCTCTTGTCGTGGATTGTTTTGAGCTTCTCCTTGTAGATTCAAAATCATATATGAGCAAGCACATGACGATGATACAACTATTCAAATAATTTAGCTCAACTATAACACAAGATGCATCGATCTTCACCTATGAAAATATTTCTCAAAATTTGCTCACCAGTCTTAATTACCGCAAAGTAAAGTCTGTTTTAGAGTCCAACATTCAGAGACATCTAATTCCCAAATGATATCCAAGGCAAATATTATGATAATAAATAAAATTGAACTATCATTCCAATAAACTTGAACCTCGAACTAACTATTATATATAAACTTTGTATTACAAGGATTACAAGTATGTAACTAATAGAAACAAGGCACAAAAACAGAAATGAAAACAAATATAAGACGGTATTTAAAAACTCAATCGAATCGTGTTGAACACACTTACCTTAGATTATTTCGACCCTATATGCCTTGGGTATCCCGAACTCTTTGTAGGATAAGATGATTAATTCTTTGTCTTAAGGCAAGAACAAAAAACAACAATGAAAAAGAGATTTTTGTTTTGTTTTATCAAAAAATAAAAATAATGTATGAGATATCGCACATTTTCTCATGCACTCATGTATATAAATATAAAATTTATATGCATGCAACACATACATAATAATGCACTGTTATTTAGAGGATAAGAATGTTGTATTTATTTACAAACAATCACATGCAAACATAACTGCGAAGGCAATACTTCACATGCGAAACTGGAAACAAGGAACCCCGATCGGGATTACCAAATCCCTATCGGGGTTAAAGCTTTCTATTCCAAAAGAAACTGGAAACAAAGAACCCTGATTGGGGTTACCAAACCCCTATCGGGGTTAAAGCTTTCTATTCCGAAACAATGCAATTGCTTTACGAAAAATTCCAAAGTGTTGATAAACCCAACCCCGAGTATATAACCCCGATAGGGGATGTAATATACATCATTTACACACTTAGAAATGTGTCTGTATACATGATAAATATATTTATCATTACCTTTTCCAATTTAAACATGAACTCAGTAATTAATATTATATATGTGCGTACCATCCGTACCCTCCAATAACTCACATTATATCCATTACGAGGTGAAACCGATTTTGACTTGAAAACCTGAATGCACTTAAATGACTTGTGATCAAAATCACTAACATTCCTCCCCCATTTAAGTGTATCCCTTGTTTCCAAATATAAACAACAAAAAAACAAATCCATGCATAAATGAAAGTAACCCAAGGATTGAACTCTCACATTAGTACATTACACATTCCAAATATTCGGGAATCAAGGTGTCCCACGGATTGAACCTTTCAACCCATATTGAATACATGAAGATAACATACACATAGACTCAAATAAATCTCAAAGTTACAAACTTGACACTATTAACCGCCTTGTGTCCATATCCTTTCGTGAGAATATAGGAAGCCAAGTCCGAGCCTATTGAAGCGGCTACACTTCACACTCATATAGGTGAATCTTTCATCGTGCACCTGCAAAATGCACTTTGTCAAAGATTTCATTAAGAAGTTTTAAACTTCAACCTCTTGTCATGCAGGTCATGCACATACCTTTTGAGATTATAACATGTTCTTCAATCTTTCACAATAAGCCTTCCACATCGAACTTGGCCTCTAAAATTTGATAGAGGGAAGTTGAGTATCGTATCATAAAGACCTAGATGGACTTAAAAGCCATCGTGATTACCGAATTTTTAACCAAGCCCTTAGTCAATTCCTTCGTCAAGTGATCGGCTAAATTATGATGCGTCCTCACGAAATTAACGGAAATAATCCCGTGAGTAATCAACTGACGCACCGCGGTATGTCTAACACCAAGGTGTCTAGACTTTCGGTTATAAACTTTACTATAAGCCTTAGCCAAATTTGTCGAACTATCACAATAGATAGAAATAGGAGGAATAGGTGTTGGCCAAACAAGAATTTCATAAACCAAATTCCTTGCCCATTCCGCCTCTTTGCCGGCCGCAGCTAAAGCAATGAATTCTGACTCCATAGTCGAACTTGTTATACAAGATTTTTTCTTAGAATCGCATGAGATAGCTTCTCCTCCAAGTATAAATACCCATCCACTAGTAGATGAATGATCCTCCATGTTGGTGGTCCAACTAGCATCGGAGTACCCTTCTAGGATCGAATGTAACCCGACATAGTTCAAACCATAATCCATGGTTTGCTTCACGTATCTCAATACACGTTTCACCGCAACGCAATGCTTAAGGCTAGGATTACTTGTGTATCTACTCAACTTGCCAAAGACGAAGACAATATCCGGTCTACTGCTTGTCATGGCATACATCAAACACCCAATCACTTGAGAATAATCAAGTTGTGAAATAGCTTTACTTTTATTAGGCAATAGCTTTACACTAGGATCCATTGGTGTATTAATCGAAGACAACTGCCGTGATTAAATTTCTTCAACACTTTCTCAACGTAGTGAGATTGTGTCAAAGAAAATCCTTTGCTCTCACGCTTGATCTTTATACTAAGAGTAATATCCGCCTCCCCCATGTATTTCATGGCAAAGATTGATGACAAAAAGGCTATAGTAAGGTCTACTTGACTTTGGTTAGTGCCAAAGATCAACATGTCATCAACATATAAACAAATGATACACCATTACCGTTCTCATAAAATTTGTTATACACACATTTATCCGACTGATTATGTCTATACCCATTAGATAAAATAACCTCATCAAACTTGTGATGTCATTTCTTAAGAGCTTGTTTAAGTCCATACAATGATTTTTATCAATTTACATACCTTACCCTCATTTCAGATCATGATAAATCCTACCGGTTGTTTTAAATACACCTCTCTTTAAGCTCACCATTCAAGAACGCTGTCTTGGAGAACCAATCTAGCTTTAAATTTGTCGATAAAACTATCAAATTTCTTCTTCTTTTTGAAGATCCAGTTGCAACCCAATGGTTTACAACCACGAGGTAGATCCGCAGGCATCCAAGTGTTATTGCTCATTATAGAATCCATTTCATCATTCACCGCCTCTTTCCAAAAGGAAGAGTCATGAGGCTTCATAGCCTCATCAAATGTCTTAGCGTCCTCATCAATGTGAAAAAAATATGGATAAAAGCTTTCACATCCATCTCTTAAACCTTTAACCAAATTGGTATGAAAATTGGGACTAAAAGATTTAGCAATCATTCCTCTCTTACTCTACGAATTAGGGGAGTTACTTCTTGAGTTGTGACATTGTCACTTCCCTCAATAGCTCCACTAGAGCTAGGTAAAAGATCCCTTGGCTTCTGGGCAATGATAAGAAACGACTCTCATCAAATACCGCATCCCTTGACTTAATTACGGTGTGAACCAGAATAGAGTCGGCAAGCCTTTGAATGAGCAACATATACAATAAATATGCAATCGACGTCCCTTTCCCCAAAGGTTTTCATCTTGGGATCTGGTAGTCTTACGACGACCCGACAACCTCAAACTCGAAGATAATTCAAGATTGGTTTCTTTTTGTACCAAAGTTCATATGGAGTGTCATTATTTCTTTTGTTAGGAATCCTATTTAATAAATAGCAAGCCGTCAACATGGTTTCACCCCAAAATCCGTGACTCAAACCCGAGTAAGACAACATGGGATTAACCATTTCTTTTAGGACTCTATTTTTCCTCTCCGCCACTCCATTTAAATGTGGTGTGTAAGGAGGAGTAACTTCATGAATAATACCACAAGACTCAAAATATGAAGGATCATAATACTTACCACCTCTATTGGTGCGCAACCTTTTAATCAAAACTGGTTGTTGAAATTCTACTTTATTTTTAAAAAACCTTAAACTTGTCAATAGCCTCATCTTTTGTGTGTAGTAAAAATATGTAACTAAACCGACTATAGTCATCAATAAAAGTCGCTACATAACTTTTACCACCCATAGATGGAGACCCATGAAAATCACACAAATCACTATGTATAAGTTCAATCACATGTGAGATCCTAGACACATTACCAAATGATTGCCTTGTGATTTTTGTCAACATACAAGTGTTACACTTATTAATGTTCATATTAAATGTTCGAATTCGACCATCTTTTGACATAGTGTCTAAATCTCTGATAATGAACATGTCCTAACCTCACATGCCAAAGATATGGAGTATCATTTTTAGAGGAAGCAATAACAACAGAATTTTCATTTGGGACCACATTCAACATAAACATGTCATTACAATAATATCCAAATCAAATAAACCCACCATGCTTAGATAAAACATGCTTATTAGATTCATACACTTGTTTTTAACCATGTTTACATAAACAAGTTCCGGATACAAGGTTTTTTCTAATCCCGGGTACAAGTAAAACATTAATTAAAGTTACAACATTTTCGGAACTAAATTCCAACACCACCGTACCGCGACCAACAATAGACGCGGTAGACTCATTGCCCATATCATAGAATAGATCCATCCTCCATCGATTCAGTGTCCTTGAACCAATGGCGATCCTTGCAAACATGATTAGTTGCACTCGAGTCCATCCGCCCAGCCACTACATCATCCTACACATAAAATGCTTCAAAAATTAATGGCATATAATTCACAACCGAATTAAAACCAATGTCTAAAATCTGACCTTCATTAGTGGGTGGCCCTTGGTCTTTTGACCCTTGTCCTCCCTAGTTAGAACTTGCACCTTTTCTCTTTTTGTGTTTCCCAACATTGCAATTCATTTTGAAATGCTCGCTCTTTCCACAAGTCCAACAAGCATCTTTCGGTGGCTAATTATACTCATCATCAATGGTGTTGTTATAGGGGCGTTTCTTCCCCTTCAATTTATTTTTGGAACCCTTTCCCTTTTCCATCATATTGACGGAAGAGGATCCGATAACACCCTAACCTTTACCCTTGCCACCATCTTGCTCCGTTAGAGATTCATCTATGCGCAAGTGGCTACCGAGTTGTACAAGAGACAACTCTTCCTTTTTATGGTTTTAACATATGTTTCAAGTCTTTCCAAGAAGGAGGCAACTTGTCTATGATACTAGACACTGAGATAGATTCATCCATCTTCATTTTATGCTGAGCAAATTGCCCCAAAATCCGGAACAATTCATTACATTGTTCCATAACCGGTTTCGCATCGACCATTTTATATTTCCTGAAATTTATAAAAAGGAATTTCTTACTAGATACATCCTCATCCATATATTTAGACTCAAGTTTATTCCATAATTCTCTAGCGGAATAATACACTGTTATTTAGAAGATAAGAAAGTTGTATTTATTTAAAACCAATCACATGCAAACATAACTGCCAATGCAATACTTCACATGCGAAACTAGAAACAAGGCACCCCGATCAAGATTACCAAACCCTTATCGGGGTCAAAACTTTCTATTCTAGAACAAACTGGAAACAAGGATCCTCGATCAGGGTTACAAAACCCCTATCAAGGTCGTAGGTTTCTATTTTGAAATAATAGAATTGACTTACGAAAAATTCCAAAGTGTTGATAAACCCAACCCCGAGTATATAGCCCCGATAGGGGATGCAATATGAAAGTCCATAGACCTTAATTAGACTCCTCTAATTAGTTACTAAATTACTTGTTAATTTAGTATTTAATGATCTATGTAACATGCATGCAAATATAAAGACATTTATATAAAAAAAGAAATTTCCTTACATTGATATGGAAATAAAATGGGCACAACAAGAACTCCTTCTTGTTGTTCTTGAGCTATAAATATGGATGAACAAGAATAATCTCCAAATTAGAAGACCTCGTTGAAGTTGCACCAAGATGATACCAAATAATCTACCCTTATTATTAACTAGATAATAAGATAGATATTATGCTACTAATATTAGTATATATTACTACACTAGTAATACTTAGGAAATATTAGTATTATGAGAGTTTTAGTGAGAGGATGAGTTTTAGAGAGAAGTGTGAATTAAGCATAAAATGAAGTAGTGAAAACTGAACAACTATTGTTCATTATATAGCCAATATGGCCGGACCATGCATGTCCATATGGCCTCTTATTTTGTTCAATTTATTCACATGCAATAACGTTGAGTGTAGGAAATGTTAGAATGATTAAAGTATGTAGGTTATGTCACAATCAAAAGGAGAATTGTGTAAGAAGAAAAGAACAAAATCATTTCTTCCTACACATGCCATAACCGGCCACATGTGGCTTATTATGGTCCATTTTGATTTTTGATATTTGTCCCACAAATACTTATTAATCATATGCTTAAATATCTTGTATAATTAAGTGTTAATTTGATCATATAACAGTTATATGACACAATTAAATAAATAATTTCTACTTAACATTTTAAGTAGTATTTTACCATTATATCAATATATAATGGGTCCCACATTGCTTTGTTAATTTATTTTACAACTTCTTGTAAATATAATTAACTAATTACCTCTATCTCAAAACCTCAACAAATTTATTAATTTAACGATTAATTACTAAGTTAAATCTTATTTAATCATATTAAAATAAGATATAAATTTATTAGTCAATTATCGCATAATTAAAAAAATAACCTTAATCGAATTTAAGTTCATAACTCTATTTCTAATAATTAACTCTCGTACATATCGAATATAAGTAATGGAGTAATTAACTGTATCATATACAAATAATTAGTTACTATTTTGATTTCATCCTATAGGTGTGACCGAAAGGGATTAGTTGATCATCGCCGTCATACGACAATAACGTCAAACTCTAGTCAGACAACCGTTATTGATTTACGTTAATCATTTGACTAATCATATATATAGTCAATACATATCCCAATTATATTCCTTAATGAGATTTATTAAGTGGCGCACTATTGTGGAGGACACCTACTCCAACAATCTCCCACTTGTCGGACACAAGTGTGCGTCACCAATTCTCTCTTCTCTTTATCACATCTCTCACTCAACGCAAGGTGTCTTTCAGGTCGCACTTGCGATTGATTATATCTAGAGTGGTTTTCTCGATAGGGAGAGTAACTGTCTGACCGGAAAATCTACCATAGATCTCTTTCTGAGCGGCCTAAAGATGTTTGTACCCAACGTGGGTGGACAATTCATGTTGATTCATCTACTCTGTATGATGCATAGAAGCATGATCCAGAAGATGTCCAACGGCCTCCTTTTACGGCACGACCTAGAACATCAACCAAAACCAATCAGAAACTGCACCGACTCAGATAGACGGTCGCCAGTCAAAAGAATCGACTCATAGGAATAAGATAGAAGACTCTGCCACGACCAGGCATCAAATAATTGATTTAAGAGTCTCTACAAATGTCACTGTCCGACAGAGTGTCATACAGTCTGTCTATGTAAACGACCAGTCATCTCCATGACCCCATGGTGCTCAACCAACCATCGATCGACTTACAATCTAGTCACTTCGAGACGTCACCTCATTGAGTGACTAGGGACAAAATACTAAGTTCGTCCTATTCACTTGAATAGGGTCCAACATTGTCTTACAATCTGTTCGGATAAACAAAGTATTAAATTTAGTCAAACTAAATAAAAGAGTTTATAATAAAACTCAAGCAATGAATGCAATTATCATATATGAAATAATTAATACATCATTCAATTATTACATATTACATAATCTAAAGGAATTCTGGTACACGTCTCAATCTTATTGTGACGACATGACCATCATGCTTAGCCTTTGATAAAGGCTTCGTTAAAGGATCAACAATGTTGTCATCTGTCCCAACCTTACAAATGTCAATTTCTTTTCTGTCCACGTAATCTCTAATTACATGATGTTTCCTAAGTACATGTCTAGACTTGTTACTAGACTTGGGCTCTTTTGCTTGAAAAATAGCCCCACTGTTATCACAATAAATCGTGATAGGATCTTTGGCAGTAGGGACTACTGTTAATCCTTCCAAAAATTTCGGAATCCATACAGCTTCCTTTGCAGCTTCAGACGCTGCAAGGTACTCTGCTTCTGTTGTAGAATTCGCTGTAACGCTTTGCTTGAAACTCTTCCAGCAAACAGCTCCTCCATTCATCATATAAACTTAGCCGGATTGGGATTTCATATCATCCCTATCTGTTTGGAAACTGGCATCTGTGTAACCTTTTACACGTAACTCAGTGTCGCCTCCAAACACTAAGAACCAAATCCTTGCTCCTTCTAAAGTACTTATGGATGTTCTTTACGGCTTTCCAGTGACTCTCACCTGGATTTTCTTGGCAACGACTTGTCATGCTCAAAGCATATGCAACATCGAGACGAGTGCACATCATAGCATACATGATTGATCCAACAACAGATGTGTAAGGGATCAATTTCATGCGTTCAATATCCTCGGGTTTCATAGGGCACTCTGACTTGCTCAAAGTGATCCCACTTCCTATCGGAAGAAAGCCACTCTTAGAGTCTTTCATGTTGAACCGATCAAGAATCTTATCAGTATAAGTTTCTTGACTTAATGCTAGTATCCTTTTAGATCTATCCCTATAGATCCGGATACCTAAGATGCGGTGGGCCTCTCCTAAGTCTTTCATTTGGAAATGAATCCCTAGCCACTCCTTCACATAAGTGAGCATTGGAATATCATTCCCAATGAGTAGTATGTCATCTACATACAAGACTAGAAAAGTTACTTTACTCCCACTAAACTTCATGTATAAACATGGTTCCTCGACACTTTGAGTGAAACCATTTTGTTTAATTACATGATCGAAACGATGATTCCAACTCCTGGATGCTTGTTTAAGACCATAGATGGATCTCTTAAGTTTTCATACCTTCTTAGGGTTTGATGGATCCACAAAACCTTCAGGTTGTGTCATGTACACTTCCTCTTCTAGAATCCCATTCTAGAAGGCGGTTTTGACATCCATTTGCCAAATCTCATAATTATGAAATGCGGCAACCGCTAAGATAATCCTTATGGATCGAAGCATGGCGACTGGGGCGAAGGTTTCGTCATAGTGAAGACCATGAAATTGGGTGAAACCTTTTGCCACCAATCTAGCTTTGTAAACATCATTATGTTTATCTATGCCACTTTTGGTCTTATAGATCCACTTACACTGAAGAGGTCTTACCTCTTTCGGTAAATCAACCAAGTCCCATACTTGATTGTCATACATAGAATTCATTTCGGATTTCATGGCTCCTAGCCAGAGCTTTGAGTCGGGACTACAAATGGCTGCTTTGTAGGTAGTAGGTTCGTTGCTTTCAAAAAGTAACACATTATAGTCATCACCTTCCTCTATAATACCAAGGTATCTATCAGGTTGATGACTAATTCTGCTTGACCTCCTAGGTTCCGAAGGAATAATGACCGTGTCAGACGAAGAGGGAACGTTTTCCTCGTCGTCCTTTTCGGTTTGTGGCTCTTGGACTTCATCAAGTTCAAATTTTCTCCCACTCTGTCTTTTAGAAATAAAATCTTTTTCTAAAAAGACTGCATCACGAGACACAAACACTTTGTCCTCGTGTTTATTGTAGAAGTAATAAGCACGTGATTCCTTTGGATATCCTACAAACAGACATTTGTATGATTTGGGTGCGAGTTTATCGTCAGATTTATTCTTAACAAAAGCCTCGCATCCCAAAATTATCATAAACGACAAATAAGGGACTTTCCCTGTCCATATCTCATATGGAGTCTTGTTTGCCGCTTTAGTCGGGCTTCGATTTAGTGAAAATATTGCAGATAAGATAGCAAAACCCCAAAAATAATCAGAAAGCTCTGTTAGACTAATCATAGATCGAACCATATCTAATAAAGTTCGATTTCTCCTTTCGGACACACCATTTAATTGAGGTGTTCTAGGAGGAGTCCATTGTGATACTATACCACAATCTTTTAGGTGTGAATCAAATTCATTGTTCAAGTATTCACCACCACGATCGGATTGTAGGGCTTTAATCTTTTTATTCAATTGGTTTTCTACTTCATTTTGAAATTCTTTGAATTTTTCAAAAGTATATCTTTTATGCCTCATCAAGTAGACATATCCATATCTACTCAAGTCGTCCGTAAAAGTAATGAAGTAGTGATAACCACCTCTAGCTTGGATAGTCATTGGACCGCATACATCCGTATGTATAAGTCCTAATACTTCACTTGCTCGTGTACCTTTTCCCCGTAAAAGGAGCACGAGTTATCTTGCCTAGAAGACAAGATTCGCATACACCATAAGATTCGTAATCGAATGGTTTAAGTACTTTAGATGAAACAAGTCTCTTTATGCGTCGTTAGTTTATGTGCCCTAAACGACAATGCCAAAGGTATGATTGATTAGGTTCACCTGTTTTGAGCTTCTTGTTTTCTACATGATATACCTCTTTTGCAATATCTAGAACACAAATACCTCCAATAGAAATGGCTTCGCCATAAACCATTTCGTTGAATGAAAAAGTACAACGATTGTTCTTAATACAAAATGAAAATCCTTCCATATCTAACACGGAAATGGAGATAATGTTCTTGGTAAGAGTTGGTACATAATAGCAATTATTTAAATACAACTCTAAACCATTAGGCAAAAGAAGAACGTAGGTGCCCACGGAAATTGCGGCTACCTTAGCTCCATTTCCCATGCGCAGGTCCACGTCACCCTTCGCTAGTGCTTGCGCGTCCTTCAGCCCCTGTAGATGATTATAAAGGTGAGAACCACAACCGCTATCAAATACCCAAGAAGATGTACAAGCAAAGTTTATATCTATTATATAGAGTGATGAAAGAATTTTACCTGACGTTGTCACACAACCGTCCTTCTTGTCTTTCAAGTATTTGGGGCAATTACGTTTCCAATGCCCTTTGCCATTACAATAATAGCAATCCGCCTCCGCGTGTTTGTTGAATTTGGGCTTGGACTTATAAAAGACCTTGCCCTTTCCCTTTCCTACTTTCTTGAAAAGAGTCTTACCCTTTCCTTTGTCCTTTTTTACCCCAAGGTTCATGTTCTTCATTTTCATTGAAAGAACGTCCTTGGGTTCACTCCCACTAGCCTCCATGTCCCTCTCCGCTTGAATGAGGAGTGGATGGAGTTCATGGAAACTCTTTTCCATGCCATTCATGTTATAGTTCATCCTAAATTGGGTGAACTTAAGTGTGAGTGAATGAAGGATTTTACCCACCTTCAATTGCTTCGCAATTTTGCACCCTAGACGCTCTAAGGTGTCTGCGTGCTCAACCATTTTGAGCACATGTGGGCCAACCTTTTGGCCCCTTTGAAGCTTATTGTCAAAGAATTTTGTGGCCCCCTCATATTGGAGAATTTGAGGGGCTTGCGAAAACATTGACGTAATCCTCGTGAATATCGCATATGCATTGAGAGATATCAATTGGAGTTTGAGTTTGGGTGAAATTGACCAAATAAAGACATTCTTGACGTCATTAGAAACCTTCAAATAAAGGTCATATTCGCCCCAAACCACCGCGAACGATCTAGGCGCGGGTTCGGTGGGGTGCTCTTCGACCAAGTAGCGAAGCACGTTATCGGATATCGCGCCGCTCTTGATCGTCGACTCCCATTCAACGAAGTTACTTCCGTCATCTTTTAGGACACACTTGTCCATGACGGATCTCAACCATGAGTCCTTACCCAAGGTTGCGTTATTTGATGATGTTGACATTGTGCGAATATGGTTACTACAACAAAAAGAAATATATAAACATTCGTTGTAAATTTACTTGAAAAACATTTTAACAAGTTTAGCATTTATATAATGACCTCTCACTAAATTATATAAATGATTCCAAGACCCATCTTTAAATAAAAATAGTCATCGCATGCTACCTTTATCTAGAAATGGTAAGTCATTACTTGACTAATTCTACCCTTAGAACTCTTGGTTGACGGATAGAAACTAAATCCATCTCCTAGTCCCAAGATAAGGCTTATCTCGTTGAGTCCAATCCAATTTTAGCTTGTGATCGTATCACCCTACTTACCCGAGGTAAAAAGGGACCCACGAGCGTGGTAGCCCTAATGAACACGGGATTCATAGGTGTTACTAATTGGTAAGGCTAATCTCAATTTTTCAATATGTGAGAGATCTTGTCAATTTAGTTATTAATTCCCTATAAGTGAACTAAGTCGGTGAATTGTGAATAACGTTGAATTGACAATAACGAAAAATAAAATACATGTGTGACGATTTTGGCATGAGCGGAAATAAAACAAGCAACAAGCAACGGAAAAAATCCTAGTATGGCCACCTAGCTAATCAAATCAACTAGATAGTTACAAATTCGGAAACCAACTCCTTGGTCCCTTGCCTCTTCACTTGGAACACCTTCCAAAACTGGCACCGTCTTGAGAGAGTCACCGGTCTTCATAAAAATAATTACAAATATACAAATTCCTATTATACATTTATTCTATAAAATGAAATTATTAATTATTACAAACCGGCGATACGAGATCGCAATAAAAATTACAACCAAACCGTTATTTCCTTACATTACGGGTAATAACGATTAAAAATAACTAGGCCATACTAGGTACAAAATTTGCATAAATTATTAAATAAATGACATTCATTCATTCAACCAAAAATAAAATAAATTGGTGCAAAAATCATGCCAAAATCGCCCTAAACACATTCATGCTCAAAGTAGCTCGATTATACGGGATTTATTGATTTTTAACCATTAAAAATCAATATCAACATTTAAATCTCATTTAAATTCAAACTAATTAACTAAATTGTTTTAGAACTCAAAATTATTCCCTACTAATTTTGTTGGTCAATAATTAGATCGATTTGATTTCATTTGCTAAATATAACGGTTTAATCATAACAATTATGAAATAAACCCAAAATAAAATATAAACTTCATAAAAATTAAATCCAAAATTTTGTACATTCTGTAACATTTCCAGGTCCAAAAATAAAAAACATTTGCTCAAAATTTTAAATTAACTTTATGAACAAATAACTTTGCATTTAATGGTTTTATCAAATAAAAATAATTAAATATATTAAAGCAGTGAAACAAATTATGAAATTTCACCAAGATGATCAACATCAGAATGTAAAATGTACCAAAAATATTCATGACCAGAAAAGGACGTTTCAATTTTATGAACATTATAATCTCATATTATCGACTTTTATCGTATAAAAATCAATAAACATGCAATACTTAATTAAAAGTCACTACATTTTACAAGAAATATGTAAGACATGCATGTGAGATCATATTAAAATTTCATGGCCAGAATCAACATGCAACTATTTTTAGTTAACTTTTAACTCATAAAATGTATGTTAACTGGGTTTAAAAGCCAAAAATCAAAATAAATAGCAAATTAATCCCTAAAATCACGAATTTGACCATAAACATTTTGAGGTCAGTAGGTATACATGCACCAAAACCTTTTGTTATAATCATATTTTAACTCAAATTTTTGATTTATTAGTTATCTTATAACTTTAATAAAAAAATGTCCAAAAAGAACATGCATGCTACAAGCTAGCTCTGATACCACATTTAAGTCCATAGACCTTAACTAGACTCCTCTAATTAGTTACTAAATTACTTGTTAATTTAGTATCTAATGATCTATGTAACATGCATGCAAATATAAAGAAATTTATATAAAAGAAGAAATTTCCTTACATTGATATGGAAATAAAATGGGCACAACAAGAACTCCTTCTTGTTGTTCTTGAGCTATAAATATGGATGAACAAGAATAATCTCCAAATTAGAAGACGTCCTTCAAGTTGCACCAAGATGATACCAAATAATCTACCCTTATTATTAACTAGATAATAAGATAGATATTATGCTACTAATATTAGTATATTTGTGACAACCCTTGTGAATGCAGAAATAAAACATAACAAGCATGTGATTTATATAGCGGAAAATACGGTGTTTGTAAAACTTTTTACATGCTAAGATAAAGTACGAGGAGTGTCAAATATTACAAACCAAAGTATAAAATACTACAAGAGACGTAGTCTTTCAAAATGTTAACAAAAGACAAAGTTGTTTAATAACTAGCTAAGGAACGCCTAGAGGTGAATCATCCAGGCCAACGCCCGCTAGCTCGCACCCAAACCCGAAATACCACAGGCAAAAAGCCATCCAATCAAGTAACATGTTCATCCATGAAAAACATGAACGCCACAATCAGTGGGGAGTAACTCCAGGTTCTCCCAGCCATATCACATTAAACGTACATAAACGGAAATACAAAAGTAGAAGAATGCATATATAGACATACATGTGAAATACGATAAGGATAAATCGGCAATTCAATATATAAGAATTAGAGCATATGAAGTTCAAATCCGTAACCATCATGTTATACAAAGACTCGGGGAAGATACTCTTAGGCAACCATACACTCTCACTAGGGCTTGCATCTCACCGTTAGCGGCATACGTTTGATAAGAGTGAGACTCGACAAACAAACCATGCCAAGTCATCCAAAGATCATGAATAATCAATCATATAATCATCCATTTAAACGTACAATACATTGACGACATCTCTCACGGTAAATGACACGCACTAGCACCGTGTACATGGCAAGTATGATTAAAATCGCATCCACGGGATAAACATTTCCCTGAGCGCATACACGATTCAATTCATTTCGTATATGTAGACTAATTTCCTCCTGATAGAACGACGATCATAATACGGTCCTAGTCTAAACCTGGCCAGACTCTCGGAATCACATTTTCCGATTCGACATGCGATAAACATTTTGCATCCAAGGCTCGGTCAATCATAGACGCCGATTACCCCAAATTCGGTAGACCTTCACGAAAGAGGCGGAAAATAGCACAAGTATCATAACAAGCGGTACGCTACATGCAATGACACCACCTCGCAAGTATACAACATTTGACGGCCGGGTCGATCAACGCAAAGCGTTCGCCTCCCAACAACGTCGTCATATGCCCACTAACACATGCAGTCAAGCAGTAAGGATACACTCCCCGTTCCGCAATTTCAGCCTTACGAACGTGGAGGTAGCCAAGGGAATGAGAGTACAAAGCACATAGAAAATTTGTGCTCAAACCGTAACATTTCTAAAAGCGACTCAAAGTGGGACATATCAAAAACCGTCACAAAAATGCGATACAAGCGAAGGGATTATCATACATTCGAAACATTAATATTTAAAGTCAACTTTTAAAGTCAAACCCGAAAGTCAACAAAAGTCAGAGTCAAAGTCAAACCCGAGACCCGAGACCCAAACCCGACAATTGAAGTGGGCTATAAACAAATCATCAATGCAAGAAAACCAAGTCTAAAGGGTCAAGGAAAGTCAAGGCGGGAATAGAATTCAAAAGTTCAACTTTGGGAAAATCTGGCAGCACGAAACGCTGCCAGCGCCACGCAACGGTGCCAGCGTCCCACGACGCTGCCAGCGTCCTGCTCTCAGGCACGCGATCCTCAATTTCTCAACTAGTCATCTACATACAACAATCATCCTTTATCAACACAAACCATCAATTCTCATATCAATTAACAACTAACAACAACCATCATCAACAACACAATTCCTATGATTACTAACCTTATTCTAAATACGATTACTAACATAGAAAACACATAAAACAGGTAAATGATATCGAGTAACCCTTCACCGTTACCTTTTCTCGTCTTCAATCCGCGTCGATGTCCTCTTCTATCAAGAAGTAGTCTTTGTCGGGGTCTTGGAGGTCACCACCTACAATTAGATGATAAAAGATGAATATAATTCACCTTTGAGAAAGACGGATAAATTGAAAAGCGAGAAAGACGGTAATTTTATTACCAATACGGATAGAGGACGATGAGAGGGAAAGAATAAGACGAACTTGCGCGAATTTAAGCGAGTACCGAAGGAGTTGTGATGATTTTAAGCTTGGAAGAATATGGAGGCTAGGTTTTGGGGTTTACTTGGTGAGGAAGAAGAAGATTGAATTGTGAGGGAGCTTAGGTTATGAGGGAGTATATGAAGGAGTAAGTGGAAAAGTCATGAGAAAAAGCCCATAACGTCTTAAGACGTAACGTACTCGAATTCTCGCGTAAAGTCCGAAAACGATTTCGGAAATTCTAAATTAGACACGGGAAATTTAATTCCAAACTAAAACTAAATTTCGCTGAAAAGTATCTGTAAAATATTTTTACTATAAAAATAGGGTACATTTGCGGGTGTTACAATCACCCCTCCTTTGAAAAAGTTTTGCCCTCGAAACTTGAGCGAAAGAAAGATACCTTAATTGAATAGGCTTGGATATTTACTACGCATAGAAGCTTCCGTTTCCCAAGTCTCTTCTTCGACATTGGCACATCTCCACACGATTTTCACTAAAGGAACCACTTTACTTCTCAACTTCTTATCCTTGCGGTCTAGGATGCGGATCGACTTCTCTTCAAAGGATAAATTCGGTTCAAGCTCGGGCATTTCCGCTTGAAAAACATGACTTGGATCACTAACGTACTTTCTCAATTGAGAAACATGGAATACATCATGAACTTTAGCCAAATTCGGGGGCAAATCAAACTTGTAAGCAACGGCACCAATCCTTTTCACCATGTCAAAGGGTCCAATGTATTTCAGGCTCAATTTACCCTTTACACCAAACCTTTTAACACCTTTTAACACTTTATCTCCAACTTCAAATTCTAACGGCCTTCTTCGGATATCGGCATAAGACTTTTGTCGATCTTGAGCGGCTTTCATTCTATCACGAATGACCTTCACATGATCAATAGTCTCAACAAGGACATCGGGGCCTAAATCACGAACATCACTCAATTGATTCCAACATATAGGACTTCGACATTTCCTTCCATAAAGAGCTTCATAAGGAGCCATCTTGATCGAGGCATGATAACTATTGTTGTAAGAAAACTTCACCAACGGTAGACTCTTTTCCCAACTACATTGGAAGTCGAGTGCACAAGCCCTAAGCAAGTCTTCTAAAGTCTGAATAGTCCTCTCGGTCTGACCATCGGTAGCGGCATGAAATGCGGTACTCATCGACAATTTACTACCCATGGCTTCTTGTAAAGCCTTCCAAAATCTTGAACAAAACCTCGGATCTCGGTCGGATATAATCTCCTTGGGAACACCATGGTATCTAACAATCTCATCAACATAGGCTTTCGCTAAACGATCTAAACTCCAAGTCTCTTTGATCGGGATGAATCTAGCACACTTGGTCAAACGATCAACAACAACCCAAACGGCATCTTTACTTCCAACGGTCCTTGGCAAAGCCATAACAAAATCCATAGAAATAGATTCCCACTTCCATAGTGGAATATCCAACGGTTGTAGCAATCCACCGGGTCTCTTGTGTTTAATCTTCACTTGTTGGCAAGTAAGACATCTTCCAACATAAGACACAAGATCGCCTTTCAAATTCGGCCACCAAAATTGTAGCTTCAAGTCTTTGTACATCTTATCACCACCGGGGTGAATAGAATAAGGGGAAAGGTGAACTTCATCAAGAACTCGCTTTGTCAAATCAAGGGCATTAGGCACAAACAAACGGCCATGGAATCGAAGAACACCTTTGTCATCAAACTTGAAATCTTTAGCTTTTCCTTCAAGAAGTTTGGCTTGAATAGACTTGTAGGTAGGATCATCAACTTGGCTTTCGCGGATCTCGCGGAAAAACACAGGTTCGGCAGTCATAGCACCAACATAATCAAATCCACGCTCCACGATTTCCAACTTCAACTTTCGAAACTCAATACAAAGATCAACGGGTAATACCGACATAACATTCAAGGAATGAGAAGATTTCCTACTAAGATCATCGGCAACAACATTAGCCTTCCCTTCATGATACAACAACTCAAAATCATAATCATTCACCAATTCCAACCATCTTCTTTGTCTCATATTCAACTCCTTTTGAGTAAATATGTACTTCAAACTTTTGTGATCGGTGAATATACGGCAATGAACACCAATAAGGTAGTGTCGCCACACTTTCAAGGCATGAAAAACGGCGGCCAGTTCCAAATCATGAGTAGGATAGTTCACTTCATTAACTCTCAACTGTCTCGAAGCATAAGCCACCACTTTTCTACTTTGCATAAGTACACAACCCAAACCCATCTTGGAAGCATCACAATAGACATCAAAGTCTACACCATCTTCAGGCAAAGTCAACACTGGAGCGGTAGTCAACCATTTCTTTAACTTTTGAAACGCGGCTTCACAAGCTTCATTCCATAAGAACTTCGTTTCCTTCTTCAATAATTGAGTCATCGGTCTAGCAAGCTTTGAGAAATCTTTGACAAATCTACGGTAATAACCAGCTAAACCAAGAAAACTTCGAACTTCTCTAACATCGGTCAGACTCTTCCAATCCACAACAGCTTCAATCTTCGAAGGATCCACTATTACACCTTCTTTAGAAATTACATGCCCAAGAAAAGACACTTTAGGTAACCAAAATTCACACTTGGAGAATTTAGCAAACCACTTTTGACGACTAAGAACACTCAAAATAGTCCTTAGATGAATAGCATGCTCTTCTTCGGTCTTGGAGAATATAAGGATGTCGTTAATGAACACCACCACACACTTGTCAAGATATTCACTAAATGTGCGGTTCATTTGATCCATGAAGATAGCGGGAGCTTTAGTCAATCCAAATGGCATTACCTTGAACTCATAATGACCATACCTTTTTACTAAAAGCGGTCTTCGGAATATCGACATCACGAACGGGAATTTGGGGATAACCGGATCTCAAATCAATCTTGGAAAAAGTAGAAGCACCCTTTAGTTGATCAAATAAATCTTCAATTCTTGGCAAAGGATACCTATTCTAGATTGTAATTCGGTTCAACTCACGGTAATCAGTACAAAGCCTCATAGAACCATCTTTCTTCTTCACAAAGAGAACGGGAGCACCCCAAGGCGAGGCACTTGGTCGAATAAACCCTTTCTCAATCATATCACCAAGCTGCTTCCTTAACTCTTTCAACTCGGTTGGAGCCATACGGTAAGGAGCTTTGGCTATGGGTCCGGAAAAAGGTACAAGATCAATAGAAAACTCATCGTCATGCTCGGGAGGAATCCTGGGCAAGTCTTCAGGGAATACATCAACAAATTCACGAACTATAGGCACATATTCAATATTTGGCAAAGAGGTAGTTGTAGAAGTCACAACACACAAGTATGCTTGGTGACACTTCCTTACCATACTCACCAATTTCATTGCGGAAATCAAAGACACACCTTTTCAGGGATGAGATCCCTTATAGGTTATTCTA
Organism: Heliosperma pusillum; assembly: GCA_022085475.1. NCBI lineage: Eukaryota > Viridiplantae > Streptophyta > Magnoliopsida > Caryophyllales > Caryophyllaceae > Heliosperma > Heliosperma pusillum. The sequence continues at coordinate 85,762 of JAIUZE010005014.1, forward strand.
ACTCATAAAGGACTCTTTAAATAAATCTTTTGATCTCGACACTCGAAGTTACCATGGTACAATGCTAACCAATCAATACCTAGAATTATATCGAACTCTCCTAGAGGAAACTTAAGGAGATTTGCGGGAAAGATAGCACCCGAAATAGATATTGGCACATTAGGATAAAGAGTAGAACAAGAGATAATTTCTCCGGATGGTAAGGATATAGGAGTATCCTCACTAGAAGTAGGCTCGATAGATAATTTATTAGCATAAGTCGAAGACACAAAGGACAAAAAAGCACCGATATCAAATAGAATAAGACACGGTTGCTCTAAGATTGAGAACATAGCCGTAATTATCTCCGGATGAGCATCGGCTTCGGCTCGGCTCAGAACGAAGATAGAACCCTTAGGTTTGGCAATTGGAGGGGGCAACATTCGATCGGGGCAATCATCATAACGGTGACCCATCTTTTGGCAAAAGAAGAAAACATAGGGTCGGTTGAAACATGCCACACCGGGGTGATGTGGTTGTCTACAACGGCTACATAAGCGACCTTGAGCTTGAGGTTGAGCATCTGGCCTATGAGCCACGTTAGAAGTAGCTCGGGGAATGAAAGGAGCGGAAGCTCTTGCATTTGCATTTGGGGGAGGATTGAATCTCCTCTTGTTGGCATAAGAGTTAGAGGAAGACGGAGTAAACGGTCTCTTCCCATAGACATTTGGCCTAGGAGTGAAAGAAGGAGAGGGATTATTCATCATAGCTTCATCCCTAATGGCCTTCATCGAGTTGTCGGCCCATAAAGCATCATCATATAAATCCCCAAAGGAAGTAGTATTCCTCCTCACTTTACTTTGAAGTAAAGCACTAAGCTTGTTGCGGTAGTAGAAGGCTCGGTCCTTGTCATGTTTGATAAGCCTCGGAGCAAAATGAGCAAGCTTTTTGAACTCCGTAGTGAAGTCTTGTGCCGACAAATTACCTTGCTTGAAGTCAATAAATTTCTTGAGCCTTTGTTGCTTTAGCTCCTTGGGATAAAATCGACCTTCAACTAGAGCTTTGAAACAAGCCCAATTGAAATCATCTTAAAGACTAGCGGTGGCACTAGTAATAGCCCACTAATTATCTGCTTCCCTTAAAAGGAAATGCTTTGCAGTCCTTACCTTGTCCTCTTCACGGACTTGGTATAGATCAAATTGCTTCTCCATATCTCGGAACCATTCCGATAGCTCGGTAGGGTCAGGCTCTCCACCGTAAGGTATAATCTTACTCCTAGCTACTTGAGTTGCCACCCAAGCGTAGCCTCCTTGGTGGTTATCTTCTCTACGAGGGGGAACTTGGTTGGCTTGAGCAATAGCCGCATCTTGTTGATTCTTCAACACTTGCGTAAGAGCTTCTAGCATAACGCTCTCTACTACTCGAGGTCTAACCATCTTCATAAGAAATAGAAACAAAACAAGTTAATCCTAACACTTAGCATAAACAAATAGACTACCAAGTAAAATCCTTAAATTCTACCCATCTCTCATTTATTATTTCAAGGTCAAGTAGTTTAAGTTTTGGGTTCACGTGTGTGCGTCGGGAGCGATAAGGCTCTGATACCAACTGTGACAACCCTCGCGAATACGGAAATAAAACATAACAAGCATGTGATTTATATAGCGGAAAATACGGTGTTTTTAAAACTTTTTACATGCTAAGATAAAATACGAGGAGTGTCAAATATTACAAACCAAAGTATAAAATACTACAAGAGACGTAGTCTCTCAAAATGTTAACAAATGACAAAGTTGTTTAATAACTAGCTAAGGAACGTCTAAAGGTGAATCATCCAGGCCAACGCCCGCTAGCTCACACCCGAACCCAAAATACCACATGCGAAAAGCCATCCAATCAAGCAACCTGTTCATCCATGAAAAACATGAACGCCACAATCAGTGGGGAGTAACTCCGGGTTCTCCCAGACATATCACATTAAACGTACATAAACGGAAATACAAAAGTAGAAGCATGCATATATAGATATACATGTGAAATACGATAAGGATAAATAGGCAATTCAATATATAAGAATAAGAGCATATGAAGTTCAAATCCGTAACCATCATGTTATACAAAGACTCGGGGAAGACACTCTTAAGCAACCATACACTCTCACTAGGGCTTGCATCTCACCGTTAGCGGCATAAGTTTGATAAGATTGAGACTCGACAAACAAACCATGCCAAGTCATCCAAAGATCATGAATAATCAATCATATAATCATCCATTGAAACGTACAATACATTGACGACATCTCTCACGGTAAATGACACGCACTAGCACCGTGTACATGTCAAGTATGATTAAAATCGCATCCGTGGGATAAACATTTCCATGAACGCATACACGATTCAATTCATTTCGTATATGTAGACTAATTTTCTCCTGGTAGAACGACGATCATAATACGGTCCTAGTCTAAACCTGGCCAGACTCTCGGAATCACATTTTCCGATTCGACATGCGATAAAAATTTCGCATCCAATACTCGGTCAATCATAGACGCCGAGTACCCCAAATTCGGTAAACCTTCACGAAAGAGGCGGAAAAGAGCACAAGCATCATAACAAGCGGTACGCTACATGCAATGACACAACCTCGCAAGTATACAACATTTGACGGCCGGGTCGATCAACGCAAAGCGTTCGCCGCCCAACAACGTCGGCATATGCCCACTAACACATGCAGTCAAGCAGTAAGGATACACTCCCCGTTCCGACATTCCAGCCTTACGAACGTGGAGGTAGCCAAGGTAATGAGAGTACAAAGCACATAGAAAATTTGTGCTCAAACCGTAACATTTGTAAAATCGACTCAAAGTGGGACATATAAAAAACCGTCACAAAACATGCGATACAAGCGAAGGGATTATCATACATTTGAAACATTAATATTTAAAGTCAACTTTTAAAGTCAAACCCGAAAGTCAATAAAAGTCAAAGTCAAAGTCAAACCCGAGACCCGAGACCCAAACCCGACAATTGAAGTGGGCTATAAAAAAATCGTCAATGCAAGAAAACCAAGTCTAACGACTCAAGGAAAGTCAAGGCGGGAATAGAATTCAAAAGTTCAACTTTGGGAAAATCGGGCAGCACGAATAGCTGCCAGCGCCAGGCAACGCTGCCAGCGTCCCACGGCGCTGCCAGCGTCCTGGTCTCAGGCGCGCGATCCTCAATTTCTCAACTAGTCATCTACATACAACAATCATCCTTTATCAACACAAACCATCAATTCTCATATCAATTAACAACTAACAACAACCATCATCAACAACACAATTCCTATGATTACTAACCTTATTCTAAATACGATTACTAACATAGAAAACACATAAAACACGTAAATGATATCGAGTAACCCTTCACCGTTACCTTTTCGCGTCTTCACTCCGCGTCGATGTCCTCTTCTATCAAGAAGTAGTCTTTGTCGGGGTCTTGGAGGTCACCACCTACAATTAGATAATAAAAGATGAATATAATTCACCTTTGAGAAAGACTGATAAATTGAAAAGCGAGAAAGACGGTAATTTTATTACCAATACGGATAGAGGACGATGAGAGGGAAAGAATAAGACGAACTTGAGCGAATTTAAGCGAGTAACGAAGGAGTTGTGACGATTCTAAGCTTGGAAGAATATGGAGGCTAGGTTTTGGGGTTTACTTGGTGAGGAAGAAGAAGATTGAATTGTGAGGGAGCTTAGGTTATGAGGGAGTATATGAAGGAGTAAGTGGAAAAGTCATGAGAAAAGGCCCATAACGTCTTAAATCGTAACTTACTCGAATTCTCGCGTAAAGTCCGAAAATAAACTCGGAAATTTTAAATTGGACACGGGAAATTTAATTCCAAACTAAAACTAAATTTCGCTGAAAAGTATTCGTAAAATATTTTTACTATAAAAATATGGTACATTTGCGGGTGTTACAATATATTATTACACTAGTAATACTTAGAAAATATTAGTATTATGAGAGTTTAAGTGAGAGGATGAGTTTTAGAGAGAAGTGTGAATTAAGCACAAAATGAAGTAGTGAAAAATGAACAACTATTGTTCATTATATAGCCAATATGGCCGGACCATGCATGTCCATATGGCCTCTTATTTTGTTCAATTTATTCAAATGCAATAAGGTGGGAGTGTAGGAAATGTTAGAATGATTAAAGTAGGTAGGTTATGTCACAATCAAAAGGAGAATTGTGTAAGAAGAAAAGAACAAAATCATTTATTCCTACACACGCCATAACCGGCCACATGTGGCTTATTATGGTCCATTTTGATTTTTGATATTTGTCCCACAAATATTTATTAATCATATGCTTAATTATCTTGTATAATTAAGTGTTAATTTGATCATATAACAATTATATGACACAATTAGATAAATAATATGTACTTAACATTTTAAGTAATATTTTACCATTATATCAATATATAATGGGTCCCACATTGCTTAGTTTATTTATTTTACAACTCCTTGTAAATATAATTAACTAATTACCTATATCTCAAAATCTCAACTAATTTAGTAATTTAACGATTAATTACTAAGTTAAATCTTATTTAATCATATTAAAATATGATATAAATTTATTAGTTAATTATCGCATAATTGAAAAAATAAACTTAATCTAATTTGAGTTCATAACTTAATTTCTAATAATTAACTCTCGTACATATCGAATATATGTAATGGACTAATTAACTGTATCATATACAAATAATTAGTTACTGTTTGGATTTCATCCTATAGGTGTGACCGAAAGGGATCAGTTGATCACCACCGTCATACGACAATAACGTCAAACTCTAGTCAGACAACCGTTACTGATTTACGTTAAACAACTGATTAATCATATATATAGTCAATAAATATCCCAATTATATTCCTTAATGAGATCTATTAAGTGGCGCACTATTGTGGAGGACACCTACTCCAACACAATATACATCATTTACACACTTAGAAATGTGTATTCATATATGATAAATATATTTATCATGATCTTATCCAAATTAAACAAGAACTTAATAATTAAGATTATATATGAGCGTACCCTCCGTACTCTCCAACTGACATTATATCCATTACGAGCTGAAACCGATTTTGACTTGAAAACGCGAATACACTTAAATGACTTAAGATCAAAATCACTAACATTAACACCACAACATCAAGCTCGAAAGTCTAAATCTACCAGGAGAGGATACGACACCACTATTATTATCCATCCTAGAGTTTAAATTGTTTTTCCCATGATCAAATACAACATGAAATTTGTTCAAACGAAAGACAAATATTCTAGCTCAAGAAATCCCAAAATACATTACACTCATTCTCTGAGCTAAGCAAACGAGATATTCAATCCACTAGAGGAAAGATGCAGCAACAGGGAGTTAGGGAACGGTAAGGAATCTCAAGGAGAACAAGAGATTAATCCGGTACAAGATTAAAACAGAGGAACACTGAAAATAACGAGGTCATAAGTTTGAGACAAAGTAGATAACATGGTTATGAAGATATCTAAGTAAGGAAGAAGATATAAGAACGTGAGTTCTTAAAGATCGAGTATCAGCAAAACTTGCAAGAATGGAGATGGAAATGGATAATGGTACGAGTAAAGATATGAGGTTGAATCTACAAAGTTTCTCCTTTAAAACTTAGGGTGATGGCAAAACAACTTATCCTTTTAACAAATGTCTCTCACAAGTCACAAGGGACCACCGTACTACAAATCACCAAAATAATATAGACCTAAATTCGACAAATCGATTACTTCCCAATTCTTTTAACTCTAATATCCAACACAACCTCAAAGGTTCCAAAAACCAAAGGACTAACAAAGACTTATCTACACTAGTCCCTTTACAATTTCTATAGTCTACAAGGTAGAACACCGAACAACACGTCGCTGATCGTGCCTGTCGCAAGCCCGATACAAAGATAAATTACCCAGACTAGGCTAATAACAAATTAATGTAATTAGGGAAGTAGGGGTCGATCCTCAGGGAGATGGTGTTTCCTATGGATTGTGAATCGTCTCACAATTGAGTTTTATCTAATGATTTTCTGGGTTTTGGATTTTGTGATGTCTAAACTAACGAATGGCATAAAAACAAAATAAAAACAAATTGAAATGAAAACGATAAAGCAAATGATAAATTAACAATAATGAGAAGCATCTAGGGAAATAGGTTCACACATGCAGATTGACATATTGATGAAATTGGATTTAGGATATGCAAATAATTCATTGAGCGTTCGTAAGAATGGTGTGTTCATTACAATCATAGATCAGATGGTCTAGCAGGCTTTTAGTGCGATTTACTAGGTCTTAATCCACTATGTCACGTTTTGTCTATTCAATTCCTGTATATCTACCTTGGAAAAGAATTCCACACTAGTCAATGATTGTGATCAAGAATCGTCAACTATCGTTAAAGTCCAAACATGCATAGACACAATGTTTTAAAAGCACAATTTCTTTTATCCAATTATCATCTTTTAATCAATCTAACATGGCTATCCTACACCCTAGAAAGGTGACTACTCACTCATGATTATGTTGATATTAACAATGAAAGTTAAGATAAACATATTTAGTTGATTTTGACAATAATTTAGACTCTTTATGTGGCGATAATAACGACGCTATATGACAATCTAAGAAATGAAACTATGATTATAACAACATGAAAATGAATCTAAGTGATACGAATAGGAAATAACAATTAAATGGAAAACAATAAAGAACAATAAGCAAAGGATAAATTAGGAGTACCTAGGTGATGATCAATGATGAAAGTGATAACAATAATAGAAATCCCTTGCATAGAAATACCGTACCTTGAATTACAACTCTTTAACCCAACAAAGTAGATACAAAGATTGAAATTCTTATTGAACTAAACTAATGCTTTGATATGAAATGGACAGAAATAAATTAGAAACAAAAAACAAAAGTAAAAGATAATCTAAGCTAGAAAAACTAAAACTAAAGAGAAAACTAATAAGAAGATTGTATGAAATATAGGATTAGATTGTGTAAGATAGTGTGTATGAGAGTGTGGCTAGAGCATCTATTTATATTATTAAGGTTTCGTGGAGAAGAGGTCGGGCATTAAATACATAGGGCAAATTTAGGAAGAAGGAGCCGCAATGGTTGGAGCAGCACACATCCTCGATCGGGTACACACTTACCCGATCGGGTAAGTCGTCTTCTGGAAGCTCTTGACTAACGCTTCATCTTCCTTTGCTTGACTTGACTTCCAATATCCCCCTTGACTTATACAATCGGGTTTGTTGATAGGGTATGATGTAAAGCGATGAATTCTCCCGTCTAATTGATTGGTCTTCCGACAACTACGAAACCGTCATTGCTTCTTCTCTCTCTTAAGTTAGTGAACCATCTTGAAATGCCTTACACATGGTCAAGCTTTTTTCTTCGAATCGTCGGGTTCTAGGCAAATGCTCGGGAATATAGAAAAAGGGCGTAGAAACGTCACTTTCCCTACAAAACAAGTTAGAACACAGGAATTCGCCTAGAAGACGATATTAGCTCATAAAATGGCTTAACAAAGCACAAATGACATACAAAACCGAGCTAAACTGGGGGTTAAAATCATACAAATATTTGTGGCAAGCTAACCTCTCTAGCATTTGATCAATGAAGGGCAGAGGATAGTGATCTTTTCTAGTTGATTGATTCAACTTCCTGTAGTCAATGCACATACGCCATCCCGTCACAATCCTTGTGGGGATGAGCTCATTCTTTTCATTCTTGACTACTGTTGTTCCTCCTTTCTTGGGAACAACTTGGACAGGGCTAACCCATTTTGAGTCAGAAATTGCATAGATTATGCCAGCATCTAGTAATTTCATAACTTCAGTTTTAACTACTTCTTGCATGTTGGGATTAAGACGGCGTTCACCTTGAACACAAGGCCTTTGACCTTCTTCTAAGTTAATTGTATGCATGCAAAAATCGGGGCTTATGCCTGTGAGGTCTTCAAGTCTATAACCTATTGCCTTTTTATGTTTTCTCAAAACAATCAATAGTGAGTTTAACAGATTTTCATTTAGAAGAGCACTCAGTATGACCGGGCAATATTCAGACTCATCTAAAAAAGCATATTTTAGATTTGAAGGAAGAGGTTTAAGTTCAGGTTTATGTACTTCTGCCTTGGCAAGAGTATCAATTAAGCTTATAAACTCCTCAACTTCTTCAGACGGTATCTCTTTACCAGTCAAGTCCCTTTCCTGCTCACTGATCTCAAAATTGTCATTCTCAGAAATATCCTCTAACAATAAAATTGCTTTTAAAGGATCCTCAATTATTGATGGATACAGAGATTCATCAATGATTGAGTCGACAATGTCAAGGAAACAGCAAGGATCTTCAAGCATAGGGTTCTTCATTGCACTGTTTAAGTTGTAGGTGACCTTATCATCACCTACTTCCAATGTCAATTTTCCATTCTTGACGTCGATTACTGCTCCCGCAGTGTGTAGAAATGGCCTTCCTAGAATGATAGGGATTTGCGAATCTTCTGCCATATCTAACACTATAAAATCGACCGGAATGAAAAACTTTCCTACTCTAACAGGTACATCTTCCAAAACTCCCATAGGTTGTTTTAGAGAACGATCTGCCATTTGCAGGTGATACTTGTGTATTTCAGAATTCCCAGATTCAATTTTTCGTAAATGGAATAGGGCATAACGCTTACACTAGCACCTAGATCGCATAAAGCTTTATCAATAGTGTAGGTGCCTATAGTGCAAGGTATAGAGAAACTACCAGGATCCTTTAACTTTGGAGGGGACTTATTTTGCAATAACGCACTGCATTCAACGGTGAATGCGATGATTTTAACATCATCTAGAGTCCTCTTCTTTGTTAAGATATCCTTCATAAATTTCGTGTAAGAAGGGATTTGAGTGATTAATTAAGTGAAGGGAACCGTTACTTGGAGGTTTTTGACAACTTCCATGAATTTACCAAACTGGGTTTCCTTATGATTTCTCCTCAAACGTTGGGGAAATGGAACTTGAATTTTGATGGGTTCCTTTTCAAGTTCATCCTTCTTTTCAGATTTGTCTTCCGCTTCCTTAGCGGTGGATGGTTGAGAATCTTTTTGGCTTTCTTCTTGTGAAGGCTCAACTATTGGTTCTTTGGATTGCTGAGGTTCCGTATAAGTGGTACCACTCCTAAGGGTGATAGCATTGGCGGTGTCCCTCGGTTGTTCACCATGAGGTGGGAGTTCGCCTTGTTTTCTTTGGGTAATAGAGGTAGCCAATTGGGCCATTTGAGTTTCTAGCATCTTGATGGCAGCATCTTTAGCTTGATCACTCTTTTGAAATTGAGCAAACATTGAATCCTGTTTTTGAACAACTTGCAGAAGCATGGATTCAATTTCGCTCAAGCTTGAGTCATTTGGTTATCCTTGAATTTGAGGTGGTTGGTGTTGAGGTTGATTTTGGTATGGTTGATTGAAGTTAGGTTGGAATGAAGGTCTCTGGTTTTGAAAACCAGGTGGGTTGTAAGGCTTTTGTTGGTGTGGTATGAATGGTTGTTGAGTTTGTTGGTGGGGATTTTGAACGTTGGTACTTTTGTAGGACAAAACTGGGTGGTTTTTTGTGTTTTCGTTATAAAAGTTCGAGAAAGCGTTGCCTTGCCTATATCCTTGATAGGCATTGACTTGCTCTATTGAACTTCTACATTCTTGAAAACTATGCCCTCCAATCCCACATGTCTCACATACCACTACGTGGTTAGTGACGTTGATATGCTCCTTGGATTGGGAAGAGATTCCTACTTGTTGTTGCAGAAGGGCCAATTGGGCTTCCAGGAGTGCTACTTTACTTGAATCATCCTGCTTGGCTTTGAGCGGTATAGCACGCGAGTTTCTATACTGAGAATCGTGGATTGACATTGACTCGATAGTCGCACTAGCTATCTCTACATCGATTTGATCAAAACGACCATTGTTAGCGGAGTCGAGGATACGACGCTATTCGCCACAACAACCGTTGTAGAATGTGATAGCTAGGAACCATGAATCAAGGCCATGATGAGGGCATTCTCTTTGTAATTCTTTGTACCTTTCCCATGCCTCATAAAGGCTTTCGTCGCCTCTCTGACGGAATCCAGTAATTTGACTTCGTAATAGTGCGGTTTGTTCTGGTGGGAAGTACTTTTGATAGAAAGCGAGAGCTAGACCTTCCCAGTCAACTATTCCTAAGGCAACTCGGTCAAGACTATTAATCCAGAGTTTTGCCTTTCCTCTTAAAGAGAAGGGAAAGAGCATTTCCATAATCTGTTTTTGGGATACTCCAGTTTGTCTAATCGTGGAGCAATAGTCACAGAAGTTTTGGATATGAAGGTTAGGATCTTCTGTGGCATTGCCACCAAATTGATTTCTTTCTATTAAATTGATGAAGGCAGGTTTGATTTCGATGTTTTGGGCTAAAATTTGAGGTGTAGCGATACCCTTTGGAAGTGTATCTGCAGTGGGTTTAGAATGGTCGGAAAGTCGAACCATTTTTGCTTGCGAAGATGAAGATGGAATGTTGGTTGAATGTTGATTGATTTTTTGAAATGGGGATGAGAATGGATCTTCTTCTCCTTCAAGATTAGGTAAGATATCCGAGTATTTCTCACGAATACTATCTAAACTTGAAATGTCAGAAGCTTTTGAAATTTCGTTGAATAGCTTTAATTTCCTACGCAAAGTTCTTTCTAGTTCGGGGTCTAAAGGAATAGGGGTCCCTAGTCTAGAAGATCTGGGCATAAGATAGAAAAGCTAAGATGAAAAATCAAGAGAGGTCTAAAGGAATTTGAGTTCCTAAAGACTAGATAAAACTAATCGTGATTAAAATCACAAGAAAAGGAAAAATAAACCGTGCTCCCCGGCAACGGCGCCAAAATTTGATCGTGCCTGTCGCAAGCCCGATACAAAGATAAATTACCCAGACTAGGCTAATAACAAATTAATGTAATTAGGGAAGTAGGGGTCGATCCTCAGGAAGATGGTGTTTCCTATGGATTGTGAATCGTCTCACAATTGAGTTTTATCTAATGATTTTCTGGGTTTTGGATTTTGTGATGTCTAAACTAACGAATGGCATAAAAACAAAATAAAAACGAATTGAAATGAAAACGATAAAGCAAATGATAAATTAACAATAATGAGAAGCATCTAGGGAAATAGGTTCACACATGCAGATTGACATATTGATGAAATTGGATTTAGGATATGCAAATAATTCATTGAGCGTTCGTAAGAATGGTGTGTTCATTACAATCATAGATCAGATGGTCTAGCAGGCTTTTTGTGCGATTTACTAGGTCTTAATCCACTATGTCACGTTTTGTGTATTCAATTCCTTTATATCTACCTTGGAAAAGAATTCCACACTAGTCAATGATTGTGATCAAGAATCGTCAACTATCGTTAAAGTCCAAACATGCATAGACACAATGTTTTAAAAGCACAATTTCTTTTATCCAATTATCATCTTTTAATCAATCTAACATGGCTATCCTACACCCTAGAAAGGTGACTACTCACTCATGATTATGTTGATATTAACAATGAAAGTTAAGATAAACATATTTAGTTGATTTTGACAATAATTTAGACTCTCTATGTGGCGATAATAACGACGCTATATGACAATCTAAGAAATGAAACTATGATTATAACAACATGAAAATGAATCTAAGTGATACGAATAGGAAATAACAATTAAATGGAAAACAATAAAGAACAATAAGCAAAGGATAAATTAGGAGTACCTAGGTGATGATCAATGATGAAAGTGATAACAATAATAGAAATCCCTTGCATAGAAATACCGTACCTTGAATTACAACTCTTGAACCCAACAAAGTAGATACAAAGATTGAAATTCTTATTGAACTAAACTAATGCTTTGATATGAAATGGACAGAAATAAATTAGAAACAAAAAACAAAAGTAAAAGATAATCTAAGCTAGAAAAACTAAAACTAAAGAGAAAACTAATATGAAGATTGAATGAAATATAGGATTAGATTGTGTAAGATAGTGTGTATAAGAGTGTGGCTAGAGCATCTATTTATAGTATTAGGGTTTCGTGGATAAGAGGTCGGGCATTAAATACATAGGGCAAATTTAGGAAGAAGGAGCCGCAATGCTTGGAGCAGCACACATCCCCGATCGGGTACACACTTACCCGAACGGGTAAGTCGTCTTCTGGAAGCTCTTGACTAACGCTTCATCTTCCTTTGCTTGACTTGACTTCCAACATCCCCCTTGACTTATACAATCGGGTTTGTTGATAGGGTATGATGTAAAACGATGAATTCTCCCGTCTAATTGATTGGTCTTCCGACAACTACGAAACCGTCTTTGCTTCTTCTCTCTCTTAAGTTAGTGAACCTTCTTGAAATGCCTTACACATGGTCAAGCTTTCTTCTTCGAATCGTCGGGTTCTAGGCAAATGCTCGGGAATATAGAAAAAGGGCGTAGAAACGTCACTTTCCCTACAAAACAAGTTAGAACACTGGAATTCGCCTAGAAGACGATATTAGCTCATAAAATGGCTTAACAAAGCACAAATGACATACAAAACCGAGCTAAACTGGGGTTAAAATCATACAAATATTCACTTATCAGACGCCATGAACATCCTTAAGCATATCCATCATAGCTCACCTAATCGGATTTCACTCATATCCATAATCCTCAATTAACATGGTTTAATCTACCATGACAACTTACTACTTCAAACGAGTCTCCGATACCATAAGATAAGATTGCATCTTTAAATGAAAGAATTATAGCCAAATACTTTTCCACCGAGCTTATACCCCATAACACATACTAGAAAACCACAATATGTCACTTAGTCTCAAAGGCATTTTAAAACTCAAGGTATCATCCAAATATTCTCACTTATAACCACTAGCTCTAACCTAGGTATGATCCTCAAGACACTCTAATATTACCAAACTCCCAAGTTCAAAAGATTAAGTCACCAACAAGCCCAAAGGTCTTAGGCAACTCGCTCAATCAACATCACATCATCAATTCCCATGAAATACTCACACATACACCATGGTAAGTCTCTATGGATTAATATCTCCAAAGCATAACACACTACACACTTCCACGAATGCATCAGTCGCCCTTATATGGTGGAACTCAAATCTACACATCATTTCTCAAAGTCTCCAAATTCACTCACCCAAAGCCAATACACCACAAATAAAAGGGGAAGGTATTTAAAAGGTCACAAAGGTAAGATAAGGATACAAAAGGTAAGTTTAAGGAAAATAACAAGACAAATTCTTAAGGAGAGAAGTAACTGGAAGAGATGAAGAAGCATCTAGATAGAGGGAAGAGAGCAAGGCACACTATAGACAATAAAATACATTGATAAGGTTGAAACACACTTCGATTAGGCTTGTCAATCTTCAATCTTCGGCAAATGATACTTCTTCTAGGCATCACTTTGTCAAACTTGAGATAGTAGACCCAAGAAAACATAACATCACTTAACACAACCAACTAAAAAGTTAGAACCTAACGAACATCAAGTACCTTAAAGACTACCACCTTAGATCCTCAAGTCTATCCATCTCTCATTTATTATTAATTGCTCAAGTTATTAAGGTTGGGGTTCAGGAATGTGCGTCGGGAGCGTTATAGCTCTAATAACAATTGTGACACCCCGCGATTTCGTAGTAAAGTAAACACATAGATTTGCAGTGGGAATACGAGAATTTTAAAAACTTTAAAGGCAAATCCGCGAATGTCACTATATTATAAAACCAACGCATAATTTAATAAATCATTTATACAAATTGTAAATTAAATAAATACAAGGGATCCGGATCCCTTGATCAGAACACAAAAGAGAGTAAAATTAGTATAAACTACAACGCTAAGGGTGAATCGCTGTAAACACAACGCTCGCTAACTCACTCGTACAAACTGTAACAACCCGAAAAGTGCCAATTTTTCTAGTAAAAATATTTACTAACACTTTTCAGTAGAACTTAAGTTTTTAAAATAGGAATTTTTGTTCCGAGTCTTATTTTGAAATTCCGCGTTCGTATTTGGAATTTTTGAGGGATTCCATGAAAAGACCGTTTTAGTCATCTTTGACTTTTCTTGACTTTTAAGTCGTCTTTGACTTTTCCTTGACTTTTTAAAGTCGTCATTGACTTTTTCTTGACTTTTAAGTCGTCCTAAACTTTTCTTGACTTTTAAGTCATCTTCGACTTTTCTCGACTTTTCAGTCAACTTTGACTTCCGTTGACTTTTCCCGACTCGTCTCATAAGTATGAAGACCGAAATTTTATTTAAAAAAATAATATTTTTGATTTATTTTATTTAGATTTATTAAGATTTATCATAATTTAATATAATTATTTTGAATTTATTCGGAATTTAAAGAATAACGTTTACGGTTTTAACCGAACGTCATTTAACTATTCCCGAGTCATCGCAAATCCCGTAACAAATTCAAAACTCGACTTTGGCATGAGTCACCCGCGCGTGTCATCGTATTCCACTCACAATTGGATATTTTAATTATTTTGATTAAACTAATCAAAATATCTAGATATTTATTAACTTTATCGATCAGGTAACGAAAATTACGCAAATCGTTTACAAAACTGATCCGATAGTCACCATATCACACGGCTCCTTTGCTCTCTAATAGACCTAGATATTTTCATTATTTTTCATTACAATATCATAATATCTTGATATTAACTTTATCGTAAATTATATTTAATCATTTACCGTAAAATAATTATTAAACGCGAGTACATTACGTAACAACAATTTCAAAACCCGACATCCTTATTTGCCTATATTTACACGGCTCACACACACACTCCACTCACTAACAACTTTTCATTTTTCAACAAATCAAAATAAGATCAAAACATCACTTTCTTTAATCGTTCTTCGTGTTCTTCGTCGTTCATCAATTGTTCTTCATCGTTCTTGAGCAAAACCTTCATAAAATCTTCATTTCTTAATTAAATCCGTCCTAATTTATATTTCTAGAATCTCCTCTTCGCTCTCCATCTTCAAGTACGGTTTATTTTCAATTCCGTCAAAATCGTTTTCAACACTTTAATTATGGAAAATCTATTTTTACTTCTAATAATGTTTTTCTTGTCATTTCTTATAGGGGAAGATTTTGAAGACGAGTTTTGTGACTCGTATATATTAGGGGAAGATTAGAAGACGGGTTTCTTAGTTTATACTTCTTATTTTGGTGCTAATTGATTTTTCTAGCTAAGGTAACGATTCCGAGTTACTCGACGAATATATGTTCCATAGCTTTGGTTTTCTTTAGTTTTAGTTGGCTTTAGTTTTTGTTCATGTTATGGTTATTTATGATTTTAGTTAGTAACATAGCCTTTAGTTTTGTTTCTTTTGATTTTGGTTCATCTTTGTTTTTGGTTCATGTTTTTATGATTAGTGGATTTTTAGTAGTAATATGATAAGGGGTTGTTTTTATCATGTTGATAAATTTTGATGATTTTTATTAAGTTATGATTTTTATGTTGTTTAGGAAATTTCTCATATGTTAGTGTTCTTGGTGAATTTGGATGATTTTTCATAATAATGATTTTTGTATGATGGATGGTTAAATTGGTTGTTAAAATGGGTGTTGATTAATTAAAACATGTTAGAAACAATTTGGTGTTGTTGTAGTGGTGGTGGCCGAATTGGTGGCACTGAACCGGAACAACCAGACCGGTCCAGGCCGGTTCAGACCGGTCTGGGTTGGTCCATGGTGGGTCCGGGATTTGGTCTTTGGGTTGTGTCGATGTTTGATAGTTTAATTGTTGTTTGGACGGGTTTTAAATATGTTAAAGCATGCGGGAATTTTTAAGAAGCGGTTTTAGAAATTTTAATCAAACCAGCCATTTTAGCCCAAAACAGGCCGTGGGGCCCATCCAGGCCCATGTGGGGTCCGGCCCAACTCAGCCCGTGGGTCCCACTTTGGGACTTGTGACGGTTTTTGAGTTATCGTCATTTTTATCGTGTTTTGTAATATTTAGCAAGTGTGAAATATTAATAAGTAAAATATTTAATTAAAAAGGTTTTTCATAAAATTATTATTTCTCACATGTTAGAAATTATAAGACGAGATCGTAGTTTATTTTGATATCCTTTAAGTCAAGCGGGGTTTTACGTAAGATTTATAATTCCAGCAATGTTCGA